>OMKZ01024609.1:8982-43529 GCA_900302535.1 Neoniphon sammara
TAGGCCAAATTGAATTGAATTCTCTTCCTGTTGTGCTCTCATTACGTGAAACATCTGTTGTGCGTGTGTGTGTGTGTGTGTGTGTGTGTGTGTGTTCATGGGTGGGGGTTATGGGGGTTATGACTGGGACTGTTTCTCCTCAGGGCACTTACCCCCATCAGAGTACTTAGTCTGATGGCAATTAATGAAAGTATTAGGACACTTGAGGCAGAGGCAATGCTATTCCACCACTGTTATGCCAATAACAGTCTATAAAAAAGCTTGGGACCAGAAAAGAAGCAAATGATTTCAGCCATAACGCTGATTATTTTTCCCGGTGGAGAAATTAGATCATCCGTCAAACAACAATCAAAGATTTTCTGTATGCCAGGATCAGCGTGACGTTAAAGGGCAATCTTTGAAATTTAGAAGCATCAGCTTTCACTCAAAGGTAAAAAGTAACCCCTATGCAACAGAGGTGAAAAGGCCAAAAACTCCCCAACTGGACAGACTGGAATATCAGTTAGCATGAAAGAGCAACAAACTGGTTTGATATGTACTTTTGCTTGTCTTGCATAATATATTTTATTGGACAAAGGCAAATTTTGGCACAAAATATGTGGAGAGGGAACCTGTGTGTGCTGTAGCCATCCGACACCATTTCAAGACAAATGTTCCCCTTGTAGTTATTCTCTTAGGTGAGAGGGTGCAACAGAAATGAGAGGGATGTAGAAATATCTGCTGTTTTGCTGGCAACATTTTCTTGTGGGGGTTGAATTTGTGAAAAAGTATTTCATGGACTGGAGCTAGGATACTCTGTTGCCATAGTTTAAAGGAATACTCCAACATTTTCGGCAAAATACCCTTTTTCCGACCTACCCAGACTGAGACAAGATGTTCGATGTAATTTTCACCTGTGTACGTCCACTGGTTCAATTCCGATGGGTAGAATTTCATGTTAGCTTAGCATAAAGACTTGAATTCTACAGGAGTCATTAGCCTAGCTCCATCAAAGTGAAAAAAATAAACCTTACAGCAACTCTGAAACTGTCTTATTTACACAATGTATCGTGTGTTACACAGTAATGAAATACACATCTTGATTTTTTTTAAATGATGGAGCTAGGCTAATGACTCCTGTAGAATTCAAGTCTTTATGCTAAGCTAACATGAAATGCTACCCATAAGAACCAAACTAGTGGACATACAGAGGTGAAAATGGTATCCAACATCTTGTCTCAGTCTGGGTAAGTTGGAAAAAGGGTATTTTGCCCCAAACGTTGGAGTATTCCTTTGCGTAAAAGTTGTTTCTTGCTCCCCATATGAAGGCTGTCACCTATTAGCACTGCCTGCCAACTCAAGAGGAAAGATATGGACAGTATGTTATGAGGAGGCCAGACATTTGAGCCTGAGACAAAGAAGTGCATAAATGTCTCTTCAAGTAAAAGGTCAGGAGAAACTGTTTGGAGGGTTTGGAGAGACAGAGAGAGCCGGAGCATCCTTTCAGCCCCAAGCGATTTTCTATCGATCCTCATGTTACCCCTCTTTGCCTGCCTTCTTTTACGTTGCACTGAACATCAACATCCAAAAACATTACGCTTGAAATGATGGAATAATATCTGCAAGTCACATTCAGCCAAAAAACTTGCACACAATCTACAATGTGAGTTTTTTTCAGGATGTTTTAGAAATTTCTACTCAGTAAACACAATTATTATACTTTTTCTTGTCAACTTTTAAATTCAGATTTCTTTATTCATATTCCAATTTTGCTGAGACTTGTATGCAAATAAAGGCCCATAATCTAAAATGGCTCGCATTATCATTCAATTAGCTATGAATGCAACACAAAGTGCAGATGAAAAGATATGTTAGCCTGGGGATGAAAGCTATATTAGCACTTGAAACACTAGTGGAGTTAGTCCTATTTTTGCCAATCTCTAAGGGATGTCTATTTCCATCTCTGCCAGACCTGGATTACCTTTACAAAAAAGGCTGCAACTGGATTATCTCAAACCCACTCAAACAGTGTGTGGCATTAAACTGACAGCTTCGTCTGCGTGCACAGGGAAAATCACAATCGCGTCTTAAGTTGCAGTCACACTGGGGTGAGTTAGGTTACTCAAGTTCAGCTGATGTGCATGAAATCAGTTCATTTTGGCAGATTACGAGTAAATTAGTCTTTCTGAATCTTTGTCACATATTTATGTATGAGTAAATCTACCCCGGGGCGTGCATACATTTCTGACACATTTCCATCAGATTAATATATCTAACCATATGCCAGTAATCACTACATTACCAACAGACCTCATGGCAGAGAAAGAAAGGTCAGTTAAAGGTTCACTTTGCACACTGGCAGCCCTGAATGGCAGTAAGAGGTTAACTGAAAAAACAAGTTCAAAGCATACCAAAGCCAAGACACAGAGGATCTGACATTGGTAAGTCTTTCCCTGGACGGATCACTCACTCTTAAATTTTGGTATCCTTACCTGACATCAAAATTGAAACTGTCTGATCTACGGCGTTTTAATCAGGAGGGATAGGGTGCTCTCCTTTGTTAAAACCCTGCTTTGTGATTTAGGCTAATGAGATGGGTGCATTTTTACATTAAAAAAAAAGTCTTGCCTAGTGTGGCTTTAAAGTGTGATCATTTGCAGATTAAAAAGGAGAACACAATACTCAGTCTGACACCAGCTGTGGGAAACAGAGCATTTCATCATTGATCCTTCATATGCACCCATAATATCCATAATTTATAATGCATTGTCAGCTGCACTTATCTGGTCCAAGGGAAGCAGCTTTGATGTCACCACTGAGTCACTAAATGAGGTGTTTTTTTCCCCTGATTGATGCATTTTTTCCTTTATGAACTGAGCAATTCCATCATTTGATTATGTCACTTTCCCTGATGAGGAGCCCGGATACCTAACGCCAATGTCTGACATCAAATATTTACCAACCAATTAGTCATGAAGCCAAACTTTGAAGGGACATACTGTTGGTAATAGATTAAAAACTTCCTTGCTATACCTCATTGTAAGGGACACAAAAACGTCATTATCGTTCTTCTTCCTTCTTTTGATCAGGAGAGCTAGCTAGGGTTGTTTAAGGCTATCGCCAAAGTCTGTGGGTGGGCCAAAGTTGCAAACATTTAGCCTTCTGACTAATGATCTGAGGCCGTACAACGTTCCAGAATAGCAGCAGTGGTTTTCTATCAACCTAAAGTAATTATTTTCATATTATTAAATGCCCATTTTGCCACGCTCCGTCGCCAACTGGCGTAACACGGTATACTGATTCAACCCACAGCAAGTTCATGAAACTTTTTACAAGCTTTTTACTGTGCTCACCACGCAGCGGGATGGCCAAGTAATCTCTGGGGAGTACAGTGTGAAAACACCACAGGAATGACCACTGCGCACCAAATGTGAAGACAAAATGAAAAAACAAAAAAACAAGAGTCTCTAAATGAAATCAAATCATTCTTACTTTAAGCAATCCATATCTGTATAGGCACATCAAGCTCTGACAAATCAATTTAACCTTTTTTCAAGCCTGGTTTCTAATATTTGTATACATTTATACTGAGTGTTAAGAGGTCTAAAAAAATATTGCGGGTTTAATACACCTTGACAACTTATGACAAATGCCCATTAGCAACAAACTGTACAGTACATGTTACATAGTAGCATAACTGAGTTGTTTGTATCAATAAGATCAGTAATTATCATCATATAGATAGATAGATAGATAGATAGATATTATTCAGCCTATCAGGGTGCATACTCTACAGTCTTTTGTCAATTCAAGGAAAAGTGAACACCATTACGTCCATCACCATTACTGATCAATACAATGTGAGAACAAATTTGCAGTGATTGGCCAAAGTCATAAAACATACTGAGAAGTCTGTATTGAAAAACATGGCATATCAAGATGAGATTTTGTTTTGTACTTTTTATTTCTGCTTATAGTGACTTTCACACTGTGTTATAAAATAAAGAGGTTAATAAAGTGTTTTTTCAGTTGCTGTGAGATTAAAATCCCCAACAACCTCAGCAGGCATTACAAAGCAGTGCAAACCTCAGTGTTAAGTGGAGAGTGACAAGGGGGATAGTACAGAGGGGACGCTATATGCAGCAATGATCATGAAGCAGACCTGAACATACACAGTCGCAGGTTGTTAGTATGCGTAGTCAGTATGTGCCTTAGCTTGCTTCAGCTTCCAAGATGGCCCGTGCTTTTTGTTCCTATGCGGCCAAATGGAGCCTTGTAGGCACAGCTACTGCATGCATTAGTGGAATGTATTGATGAAAGGATGCAAATGCCTTGTGGCAGCATGATCTGCGCCTCAATACGATCTGAGCCTGACGCGATCTATAGAGCTCTAGACAACAGTGTGTCCCACAGGGCGTACGCCTTGTGTGGCAAACTAAGCCTCATGATATTATAGCTACATGGTGTCCCTACAGCTGCTGTTACATTTATATACAGCATGCACTGTACTAGTGTATGCATTTAAAATGTAAATGTATTTCATTTCTAAATTTAATGGTAAGTTTGTGCTTGAACTCTTGCAGTTTTCTAATCAATGGATCTAAATAAAGTAAGTTCATCCATATATATGACTGTTCTTTCCCAATATTTCCCATTCAGTCTACCTCATCATGCCTTAATACTGTCAGCAGCATGTTTCT
Source organism: Neoniphon sammara (assembly GCA_900302535.1). NCBI lineage: Eukaryota > Metazoa > Chordata > Actinopteri > Holocentriformes > Holocentridae > Neoniphon > Neoniphon sammara. The sequence continues at coordinate 13,662 of OMKZ01024609.1, forward strand.
ATAACCCCAAAACATTTAGATTCTATTCCATTGCTTTATCACTTTATTGTTTTTTATTGTTATTGCTTATTGTTTGTTGTTTTATTGCTTATTTATTACCCTGTTTTTGTGTTTGTATTCCATTGGGCTTTTGTCCCTATACCTTTTACTGCTGCAACGACCTAATTTCCCCTTGGTGATCAATAACATTTCATCTCATTTTTATAGAGGATTACATACTTTTTAATCTAACTTGATGACATCTATTTGAAAAGCCTGTGCTTATGAAATGCCCCCCCCCACCCCCACACACAAAAAACCCAAACTAAATGATTTGAAAATGTATTACGTTACGCCCATAAAACGAGAGAGCCTCCTGCATTGCTCTCATTTCACCTCTATTTTATACCATCATTTTGACCAATCTGTCAGTGACTTTGCCCTGAGGAGTGCAAGGACAATGCTGATGCATGCGATTCACTTTGACAAGACAGCTCTTACTTCAGTTTGCATAGCATTCACAGATTGACTAGCTTTCTAACTTTGTGCAGAAAGCAGCTGATGTCGAAAGTTTGCATGAAGTCACAACTTTGTGACTTTCGTTTCAATATGTTCTTTGGCCCAGCTTAGTTTCATGATTTTCTTTATTGTAATCAATGCAAGTCAAATTAATGTTACATTATGTTGATTTGTAGGCTACATTCAGGCAGTCTTTTATTGTATTTGATCATATTCAGCTGCACATCTCTAATTATAGCCCCTCGGGGATAATAAAGCTCTACTGAACACTGTAATTGAATAGAGCACTGGACAAAGCTACTTTTTATTATCATATATTTTTTCAGCCGTCTAGTATTGGCTATGAACATGTCTTAGCAAGATTAAGTGTAAAATAGATGAAAGAAAAAGAAATAAAGCGTGGTTCCCTTCATTTTACTGAAGCAACAGAGGCAGGCGAGACAAACTTTTTCAGGGGAAAAGGTTTAAACAGATGGAAGTCCACTAGAAATTCAGGATTAAATTCAGAGTCAAGCAAGGTAAATATTTTCAGTATATATTTACAGTGAAAATCTACTCCCCTTCTGGTTTACTAGAGCCAGCTGTATGCTCTTAAAGTGACAAAATTTACATACAGTGTTGTCTATGGCCAGATGCAGATTGTATATAAAAATAAGCTCACCATGATGGCCCTGTTTACTCTTAGGGAGCTAGTCGTTTTTCATACATTGTATAACATTAGGGAGAAAAACAGTTGGTTGAGACTTGTACCTAAGGATCATAAGCTGACTTTTGTTTGAGTGCACAGGTTATCAAGAAGGCAGTGCCTGTGTTCACATCCCTATAGATCTGCCCACTTCACTACATGTTGCTCCCAATAACTCACTATGGAAAAAGCATATTCCTCCACACCATGATCACATCATTGCTCGTCTGCTGTCATTTGTTTCCCAGTTCCTCAAGCAATTTGCTATAAAGGGCAATTCGGTGCTTCATCCTCAACTGCACACAGCCACCTCCACAAAAGGATACTCCAAGTACAAAAACTAGGCTTTCATTTTGAAGGCCACTTAATGATAAGGTGGAAAAAATAAGTGCTGACCACATGTGTAAAATGGCTGCCCCCGTATTTGGCCTCTGCTCTTTAAAAATGTTCTTCAAGGAGTGCTTCGAAAGAGCAAGTCGTTCTGTTACTCACATGAGACTGTTCAAGCTGCGAGAATATTCACGCTTTTTGAGTTGATTCCAAAGCATTACTGATAACACCACCTTCCTGTTAATAACTGCACAATCAAAAGTCATAAAATCATCTTATCGGGTGAACAAATAAGACTATCTGCCCCTGGAAGGCCCATTCAGTAAGCTATTTGGTTAAGCCTGATGTCTCCAAGAGATTTTGGACCAGATTGGCTTGAACCTCTGAATTTTGATGGGTTTATGGATTCAGTGAGTAATTATGCTGTTAGCATTAAAGGAATACTCCATCGTTTTGGGCAAAAATGCCCCTTTTCCGAACACCCAGACTGAGACAAGATGTTCGATACCATTTTCACCTCTGTATGTCCACTGGATCAGTTCCTATGGGTAGTGTTTCATGTTAGCTTAACTTGAACTCTACAGGAGTCATTAGCCTAGCTCTGTCAAAGAAATAAACCTTAAAGCAACTCTGAAGCTGTATTATTTACACAATGTATCATGTGTATTTGAAATACATGTCTTGGAATTGTTTTTAAAAATGAGAGTTATTTTAGGAGAAGCTAGATGGTAGGATGTATAACCCCTGAACACAGATGGAAGGATACATGTTTTCAGCAGTTATAGTTCCTACCATCTGTGTATTTCAAATACATATGATACATTGTGTAAATAAGACAGCTTTGGAATTGCTGTTAGGTTTCTTTTTTTCACTTTGACGGAGCTACGCTAATGACTCCTGTAGACTTCAAATCTTTATGCTAACCCTAACCCTAACATGAAATGCTACCCATAGGAACTGAACCAGTGGACATACAGAGGTGAAAATGGTATTAAACATCTTGTCTCAGTCTGGGTAAGTCGGAAAAAGGGGATATTGCCCAAAACGTTGGAGTATTTCTTTAACAGATAGGATTTTTCTCTGCAAACTTGAGTGGCAGTGTTACATAAACCAAGGTACAAGACTGCCCCTCCACAATTAAGAGGTCACGCAACTGTTGAGCTGAATTTTCAATATGAATGAACTCAGGAAACCTCATATTCACACTATAATTTATGGGTGATCAGCTAAACCTTTCAAAGCCTTTGTCTATGAATATTACCTTATAGTTGTTTTTTTCCCACTGGGGAAATGAAAATGAGACCTCATTTTGCTTCTGGGGAAAAAAAAGATCTGATGAGGAAATAAGATTGGTTTGTAGACATACAATGTGCGTTTTGCCAGGGGGGCGTAGGCGGGGTAGGGGGTGAGTTTTTCCTGTCTGCTTTTGATTTTCCTGCCTCTGATCATTAAATTTCGCTGCTGGTGGGGATGTTCTTTATTCCCTCTCTGAATTTCATTAAGTAACAGTATTAACATTCTGTAACCTTTGTTTATCCAATATCTTTACTGAGCACAAATGCTTTCAGCAAACCTGGGAACCACCCAGCACCACCACAGTCTTTCTTTTTGACCACTGAGCAGCTCGGGGCTCTTTGCCTTGCTCAAGGGCATCTTGCTAATTTGGGAGAGACAACTTTCACTTTCACTTTCCCTGCACAGGTAATCTGGGGAAGAGGGCTGATTAATATATCGATATTACATCAATATCGTGATATGAGACTAGATACTGTATGGAATTTTGGATATCATAATATATGCTGTGGCCTAAGTATTATCGTTTCCTGGTTTTAAAGGCTGGAAATGACACCAGTTACTGTGGCTAGTGGCTTTCCAAAGTCAGTAGCCACGCAGCATTTTCACGGGCCAAAATCCCCCACTCTACAAAAAGTAATACATTTATCAATGGTCAGGCAGAGGACAAACCAAGCCATCCAAGAGATTCCAAAACTGAATGTGAATGTAAAGAAAATACCACCTGCCAAAGTGGCCAGTAAGAATGATGGTGGTGCACATCACTGCTGAATTCTGACCGCAGGTGGGCGGGTGGTAATGTCAAGCCCTGCCTCCACGGGACTTGAAACGACACTTTTGATAGTGGTTTTGGCTGTTCATATACTTTTGTCTAGTTGAATTCGTTCATTTTTATGTGCTATTTTGACTGTGTTTGTCCCTTTTTAGATAGTATTATTGGGCAAGACATTTCCAAAAAGAAGCTCAGAGTTGCACCATCCTGTAGACTAGAAACAACATATCAATCATCAGTGTGGCTGGCAAGGTTGCGTGATGAAGACTTAGTAGTAGTCAAGGAGTGCTTATCTTGTTGGTCAAAATCTTGCTTTAATAAAGTATAGAGAGCTTGAGTGCAAAGTATGGATAAAAATATCGACACATTATATGCTTTTTATTCTGGGTTTTTTTTTGTGCTCTTGTTGGTAAAGCCATATTTTGTTTGCTCTTGCCAGGTGCTCCCATTGTTGCCTTTTCGGTTCCCTTTCAGACCATTTTTTGTTTCATTTGCTTTGTTGTTGCGTGTCGCCACTTCTAAGTTCCCTGTAGAGCAAAATCTAAAAATGTGTTTTGAGTCAGGAACATAATAACAGGTTATCTTCTTTCAGAGATTAAAAAAAAATCCTGAAACATTGAGCATGCCAGTTTTTGACAATGTAAAAGGCAGGACAGAGTGGTATTGCAGCAGCCGACACTTTCCAAGAAATGCTCAAGATTGCATCAGGATAACACAAAGTGAAAGTGAAGACCAAAATTCAATACTGAACGACATATCATGCCATTTTTGTTTAAGACAGTCGGGCAGATGTTGCAGTTGGTGAGCACGGAGTACTTCTTGTCTAGCTTCTCTAAAGCTGCTTATGGAGAAGAACCCAAGCTATATAGTTAGCTTTCTAGCCTTAAGCTTTCTACTTTTGGTAGAAGAGAAAACAAAGGAGGTTGTTTGCCACATGGTGCTATGAGGAAGAAGTTCTTCCTTAATTTTAAAGAGTCTATCAACTAAACTATAATTTGATCTGAGAATTTTCCTTAGATGGTACCAGGTGGTAGTTTCCTATGGAGCAGCCAATGCTTTGACTGGCCCTTCAAATCAATACAGTGGTGAGCGCTGAATTTTACACTCCACTGCCAGCGATCGCTTCTATTTATTGTTTCTGAAAATCCCATGCACATACTTTGAGTATTCATATCTTTGTTCGAGAGACTTTTGACTGGAATAACTAGACAATAAATAGACACACCAGTGGCTCCTCTCACAGCACTACAGTTAAACATTTTCACATGACATCGTACACCCTTGACATTCAGGTCAACTACCTCTGGTCAAATCTACATTCCCAGTTCCCCTGTAAAATTCTGCAGGATACACGTGACCTTTTCGGCTGTCCGCTGCTTGTGATGCTTTTCAAAATAAAAAGAAACAGCACCCTTTGGTCCATTGTAATGGAGCTCTATTGTAAGGGAGCCCTTCATAGTGTTATGGGCAATGCACAACCAGAGTGCAGCAGTCTGAGCAGAGTGCCTCAGCACGCTCGGGACAGAGAAAAGGATATCTTTGTTTCAAATTCCTTCATATCATTGTCACACAAACACACAGCTTTTAGTTGTCTTGTTCCCATGGTGATGGGTTACACAACTCACTGCCAAATCACCATAACAACGAGCTCGAAAAGGGGTGTCAAGAAAAGCACTTGCTTGTGGACAAGTGGGGGGTTAGAGTGCAAGATCTCGATTCCGCCATAGTTACACAGTCTCTGTTCCACAGTGGCATATAAAAGACACAGAAAATGTTTTAACTCAAATGTTCGGTCACTGAGAAGAGTGAGGACTGGATGTAACACAAAATCACATCAACTTGGGTGAAATACTCAACAAGTGAGAAAGTGCAACAAGGAAATAGACTTTTTCACAGCAGCCATTTTGACATGAAATAGTATGTAAACACAGGTGTTACTATTAATGAAGGTTCTGTTCCATTTAGGTCTAACAGAACCAGGGTCCTGCTATTGTTCATACTGGCTCAATGGAAAAACTCTGCTACATTTAAATGGAACAGGACCTTCATTCATGTCATTAGTAACACCTGTGTTTACTTGCTAATTCTTGTCAAAATGGCTGCTGTGAAAAAGGTCTGTTAAGGGTGAGATGGTTGTAGCGCATGGGTAAATGCAACAAACAAAACCTTTCCATGCTAAAATGTTCTCACAATTACATTTGGCGAGGTTATGAACAGGGCCCTAAGGACAATGCTAGTGTTTTTGACATGGATTTGCGTGGTTTTAAAGGCCAATATCCACTATAACACCAACAGACCGGTGTTCAGCACCGAGTGATATTGAGATTTGTGCTGAATCAGCTCATACATGGCAAATGTGAACAAAAAAAATGATGCTCCACTTTTTGGGAGATAAAGCTCCTGCATGGTTGAACTCTAAATTATCCATATTGCTCTAAAAATTGCTAAGCGTCAGATTCATTCCACTGAACACTGCCACAAAGGTGATTTTATGTTACTTCCCACCTTCATGACTTGAACAACAGAATCAATGCCTGAAGATATTTCTTCTAGAGGTCTACAGTAGTGCCAAACCTTATGCAAACTGACTCTTGCACATGCTAGCTCACTTGTTAGCTTGCGCTGTGGTAGTTTTAGCTTTGTCTAGTTTTTTTTAGCTTTGTCTAGTGTTTTTCTACTGTATTTTAAATGGGTTTTACAAAAGTTTTATAGAATATCACTTGTCTTGACATGGCAGTTAAAGCCCCCCTCCAGTGCAGTTTTGAGTTTTTAAGATATTTCATATTCATCTGATCTGATCTCATATCTGTATGATGTTGATGAGCCACACTGTCCGCCACATATTTTTTGACAAATAAATTATTTTTGCACTCAAAGTTAAAAAAAAAATTGAGCTCTTGTTCAAACGGGAGGATGACGTATGACTATAGTAGTAGCCCAAGTCGTACGTCATTCTCTAAGCTGGCGCAGGCGCACTGTCCTGCGGTTTCAACACTTTCACCGTTGCTATGACAACACATGACATTACGGCCAGCCACTTACCAGCAGTAGGTATCATCAGTCCATCTAGCGGCTAACTGGAAGTGAATCATAGCTCCCTCAAAGCTTTTGCTGCTATATGATAACCGCTTTATGATCTTAAATCAAAGTTCTGGATGATCAGACACCACCTTGATTAAACTCTCCTCCAACACATTTGACCGTTTGTCCCGCCCCTTTTCTTTTGTGATTGTTCTACTGTGAAGTGCCTACTTTTTCTCTATTATAGTAATTGACATCTGCTTACTTTGATAGTGTGTCAGTGTTAAAGTTTAGAAGTTCCTTCTCCTCCTCCTTCATTACTTAAAACATTGTAGCAGAGCACTGCTGAACAATTTATGACACCACATCAATTAGCATGCCATTTTTGATCAAATGTAGTCATTGTTGTGAGTTTCATACATTTTCAGATTAGAATGATGTGTAAATTTGAGATGAAAAGGATGACAAACACTGCACTGCAGTCTTAACTAACAAGGCAGGGAAGTCTGTATAGGAGCCACATGTCAAAAAAGTTGGTGTTAACAAGTTTGCCTTAAGAATATAAAATGGAACTGGCAATTTAGTCTGATGTTTGTGGTGTTTTGTTCCCAATAGTATACAATTACACAGGGGACACAGCTTCCAAAGATGTTTGTTAAGGAACAGGGTATGTGAACAAGACAGTATTTGCACTTCACTTCAACAGGGACTCAATTAATTGTTTATCATAAGATGGTGAGAGATCATGACATTGAGGTTTCAAAGCCAGAGGGGGCATTTCTGTAAGACGCGCTAGTAATTCAATGGATTTCATCTGAATGAGACGCATTGTAGCGAGAGGATTTTATTAATATCTTCAAAACACACTGACTTCCATCTAAATTGAAGTGTACGGTGCAATTTCTCATTTCTTCTAAAGGCTTAAAGGGGCATTCACCGAAGACAAAGCTGATTTATTATGTGCATAATATCACACACAATCCAAATCTGTAAACAGCCCTGAATTCATCTGCCTTGACAGTGTGAATGTGTCCTCCAAACATTTCATCCAGAGGCCATTTATTCCATGTAGAGTTAAATGCGATGAAATTGTGCAGACAAACATGGGCACGTCCTCAAGCCCCACAGGGAGATAACAATTTGGAAATATCAGCTGTCAGTCTGTGAGTTGATTTACTTTATCAGGTAAGGATTAAGTTTTTCCTGGAAAATTTTTGTATAAGCTGTCTCCAGGTTTTCTTGAATCCCAACAAAATCTGTATTGTGCACGCAGCTATATAATAAAAGCTGTATCTCACCCAGCATTTTCCTATCATCTGCATACAGAAATGGCCATGCACTGCAGCTTGGAGTGCGCACAAACGACTGTCACCCACAGATACAAATATGGACAAACGTGATGTGCCTTCAGATGTGTAAATTTGAAAAATCACCTTAACTATGCTTTTTTAGCACATAGCCTGGATAGTCTATTAATAGGCTTTACTCTGAGCCATTGAGTTGATGTGTCTCTGCATATACATACACTTCTTTCCTGATTGTAACTCCATGTGACTTCCACTGGTTCATTAAGATGATACATTCATTCACTCATTCATGATCTAAGAATGCTAATACTTAATTTGATAATTAATAAGATGAGCAGGCTTCCATAAAAGGCAAACATGAAGTAGAGTTCATCATATTTACAAAGATTCAATAAAGATAATCGCTTAGGTGGGTTGAGAAACAAGACAATGCCAAATGGATTGGCATAGCAAGGACTGGCATTTTCTATGACTAGCCAAGCTTCTCATTAGTTTAAATAGCAAACAACAGTAGAAAAAAATAAACAAGGCTCAATGACAAGCAGCTGGTAACATGTTCAAGGCTCAGATGCAATTAATTACAGTGAATTACCTCCATATCAACAAAGTACTGAGTGTAAGGTGTAAGGACCAAGTCTTGGTGTTAATTATAAGTGTGATGAGAACATGTGATGAGGACAATGGACATGAAAAAGGAGGAGGTACACATATTCACAAGTAATTCAGGCACTGGACTGATCAGAAGAAGGGCAGAAATGTGTGAGTTACTGTTGTGTGAAGATAGAGATAGTCTGCCATTTCTTAGGGTAAATCCCTAGTACAGTGGAGAGAACTTTTTAGGAATTCAACACAAACAAAGACATTCAATCAAACCATACTGGCGAATCCGGTACAGCAGAGACTGGAGTGAACTGGAGTTTTAAATATGCATTATAGGAGCATAAATACTGTTGTTTGCAGTATATAGGCATCGTTGGTGAACTAGCCCTTTAAAGAGTCCAGAAAAGATTGGATATACAAAAGAAGAGACAGACAAAATAACTCTTTACACACATAGCCCTGATAATAAATACATTCCTGGTACTGTTTAATGATATCCAGTGTTTTCTAAATTCATCTAATTAGAGAGACTGAACCTTGGTGACCCAACACTGATGTAGTATTCCCTTTTAGGAGTTCTGCTGCAAAACCTGGGCTGTAACACAATCGATAACAGACTGAAATCATGACCAAGTTGGAAAGCCAGTTGTGGAACAGGTTGCACTTGGATAATAAATCCTGTATACCCACTCTACAATAATTTATATTGTTTAGAAGTAGTCTCATTATCATGACAAGCACCGGATTCACATTGGGCAACAACCTGCTGATAGCCAAACTGACATACTGAGGTGAGGTTTTCATATCCGTTAAAAAGTCTGCGTCCTTCGTTTTTCATCTGCTCTTCAATCCCCTTACCATTCTGAAGGACGTAACAATGCAGAGTGGAAGTTGGCAGTTTGTATAAAGCTGTGCATTTCAACCAAAGCAAAAATGGAGCCGAAGCACAATGATATCCAGATTTTGAGCAGGACAGATGGCTTTCCCTATAGCACGGCCAAACTGTGCACTGTTTTTCACTGAAAAAAAGGTGTTCACTCTTGAACAAATATACCTGATCATACCTGGTGTAAACCTATCTCCCTCCTAGTTTTTGGCCTGGGATATCTGGAAAAAAATCTTCCTTGCTCCTAGGAAAATCTAATTTTTCAAAGGCTTTGGCTTTCAACGCATGGCGCCTCATTCTCATTCCTCATTCTAATTATACAAAAATATTCTTACTTTGCACACAGAATAAGTGCGAACGTAAAATCACCACGGCATTCATAATGTGAGAACCTGCCAATTTTGTTCTTATCCACGTGCCCATGTTAGTGAATCAGGATCATTCTACTGTAAATTGACAGGTGCCTGCCCACAATTGGAAATCAGCATGCTACCCACGCCCCATTCCTCTATTTAAAGAAAGCTCTTCTGCAGCAAGTAGCAGTGGAGAGAGCTGTCAAGTCCTTGAAAAGAAGGGAAACATGGCTACTAAATGTAAAAAGTAGAAGCGCTTTACCAGTACTGAAATCCAAACAACAGTTTCAGAGGCAGAAGCCAGAAAGGGCACACTTTTCCGTTCAGCATTTCCTCAGGAGTGGTAAATTTGCCACTGTCACACCTGCTTGGACATTACTGTGAATCCTTTATATAGTCTGCATATATAGGACTGTTAATAAGCATGATTTTTTATAAATGTGTTATAATTTCTACCACCAGTTATATGTCGCTGAGAACATATTGCCAGTGTGTCTCATAAACTGTGGCACACCACCACATTCTCATGCACCCACCACAAAATAAGAAACTGGTCAATGTGTAGATATGTAGCATTGATCTAAATAAATCTCTACTGCTGCACCAGCTGCTTGTCACGTTACATTCTCTGTCACAAAAAGCTACTGCACTGTCAACTCTCAAAAAACACACTGCTGCCACTGTAGGTGAGTACAATTAATACATTCATAACCCAAAACATTCCATGATCTACTGAAAATAAGCTGCACCTCCCTGTGCTGCAACTCCACTGTCAGACTGTGGAAACAAGGGGGCCAGATGCATATACAATGGCGCAAATTGATGAAAATTTGTGAGAGCAACGGATTAATAAAGGCCTGTGACTGAAAGAAAAAAACATTTAATTACAATTAAAGAAATAGGTGTCACTTTTCAATATGGACAGTCCAGTACACACTGTTCTCACCTAAAAGTGAGAACAGGACAGTTTTAATACATAAATCATTTAATTGAATTTATGATGCTTTATTGATGAGAAAATCTTATTAAAAATCTTAAAATCTTATTATTAATTGTGTAACAGTAATTGTGTAAATTATGTATTATTCACAAATTAAAAATTTTAAAGGCTGTATATTTATTTAAAAAAATATATTATTCACAAATTAAACATTTTAAATGTATATGTATTAAAATGTATTATGTATAAATGTATTATTCAAATTATAATTTTTGAATGTATATTTAGGTATAATATTCTTTTCTTAAATAATTGTCATCAGATAATTGTAAATAATTATTTGTAATAATACAGTTATAATAATAATAATAAGAAGAAGAATTAATTGTAAATAATTAACATCAGATAAACTTTGACTATATAATTTTCAAAGGCTCTTGAGCCTTTATAATTTGTGTGTGCCCATGGTATGAGGCAAATTTGTTCATAGAGTAAGAACAAATTCAAGTAAGAACACCCAATCCCAGAATTTTGCTTAAAACCTTCTTGGCTTAAGTACAGGTTTGTGTGTCCCCACTGTTTGTGAATGAGGCCCGTTGTCTTATTCTTGGCGCTACAGTATGTTTTAGCTTTACTACTGTTTGAGACAACAGCTTACTTCTTGCTGACCATTAATATTCTTGTAGACATGTTATTCATTATCGGCCTCATGCTTGGTGAAATCCCTATCAGAATTCTGCAATTATCAAATCACTAACGGAAATATCAGATAATTTTAATTGTAAGAAAAGGTGCGACTGACATAAAATAACATGTAAAAAGGGGGATAAAACATAAAAAGGGAATAGGACTTTCAATTATAGAACATGGGGGTTTCCCGGTCCCTTTGTGATTTCAAGTTTACCGTTTCCCTGCTTCAAATGGGGCGTATAAAAGGAAACAATTCAAAGTCACTGACGAGGAAAGATTTCTTGATCTTTCTTTGGCAATTTGGCAGATGAAACGAAACAAGTGGAGGGATTAAATATTCACGAAACCCCTACAAGAGGAGCATATGTTTTATTGATTGAGAGCAAAGAACAATAGAGTCTCAGGTTTTTGACTTTAAGAGCATTTCTTTTAAAGTGAATGGAACTTTTATGCACTGAAGGACCATAGCAAATATAGCAAACTGACGGAGACCTCCCTCCAGAGCCATTTCCCTGCTACGCTACAAAGGCTAAGGTTAACACTCCGCTCTGGAGGCTAATGGAATGCATTGGAGCTCTCCACTTAGAGGCATGTATGGGGTAGTGCTCACTGTCTGGGGAGATATTATGGCTTTGGGTTTGAAAAATGAATAGGAGAAGGGTAAAGAGACTGTTTGTTTAGGGATCAAACGGCCGAGACAAAGGAATAGGCGGATGACAAAGAACCTCGGCAACATGGATGCTGGCTAAGTGGATGTTGTGAATGCTATATCAAGCTTTGTTCTCTAATGGACCTTACTCAGAAAGAAGTCTATGCTTTTGTTTTCAGACCATTAGATGGGGCACAGGCCTATCTTACTTGCATCACAGGAGACTATACCGATACTAATAGTTGCTTTGAAGGGGAAAAAAAAAATGTATGTACAGTGGTATAGCCGGGCTGAGGGGATTTCCCATTGACTGAATGGCAGACTTGTTTGGCCTCAAATCCAGCCTGTTGCACGTGCAATAACCAAACGCTCACACATTTATTCAATGAGATACTTGTTGGCACTGAATTTCAGGTGGATTTTGGAGGGATGCAGCTGCAGCCCAACATGGGGATTTTTCACATCGAATCTCGGGGATTGCTAAGTAGAAGCCAAACAAGTCTAGCATAAAACAAGCTGCGTGATTTAGGCACCATAGGCAAAAATGTCATCATATTCTTTATTTGAGCCTCAGTAGGGGACACTGGATTGGGATGTTTCCGGCCAACTTGACACCGCTCTCTGCCAAATACCAACACATCCATTAAACAAGCTGGGGCTGAGAAAAAAAATGTCAAAGCTGCTGTTCCCAAAAATGTGTCCAGGTTGCCAGTGTGTGCTCTCTACTCTGGATATGAAGCCTCTTCTCTATGCCGCAGTCAAAGGCACTGAATAAACAGTGCCTGCAATTTTGTCAAAAGGATTACTCAGCCTGTGGAGTGCTCTATCACAATTCCCTCTCGGTCATAGTGATAAAACATGTGAATGGGAGATTAGCGGTGGCAGTGTAACTCCTGCTCGGCCTTCTTAGAAAGCTGGCAGAAGAAAGGCAGAGCGAGGGAACGGCCCACCGAAGTAAACATATCAAAATAATCAAAGTAAAAACCATGTTCAAGTGGGAACTAAAGAGGTCAGCACTCGGCGGAAAATGATAACAACCTCCCTTGATTGGCCTGAGGCCTCTAGCAGTGGCCTTAGACTTCTGCGCATTTTAAAGGTTGCACTCTGGTACCATAAATCAATGATGAAAAAGCAGTCTGCAGTGATTTGAAAGCTTCATGTCAAATTCCACTTAATAAACTAGTTTTCCCATTTTGACAGGGACCACTCACATCTTCATTTAATCTTATTTCTTTCTTTCTTTCTTTTTTTTTGTATATTTTTACAATTTCTTGCCAGCTGGCTTGTCAGTGTGCTCAGTCAAATCAAAGTGGTTTAGGCTACACTTATTGTTTTCATTAACAACAGCTAAATCAGAGGTGAAGGGAAACCCGCTGGGTTTTGTTGTTGCAGCAATGTTATTCATGGACCTACAGAGGGTGACATTGCACTAACACTCTGGCAGCCATATTAGAAATCGTCAGTAACATAGGTTTTTGACAACTAAACTTCTTAACTTACCTTACCAGTATGGAACAGACACGGTTAATTTCTGTACTGTATTTTATCAGTAACAAGTCATTTCTCCACTGACAAATCCTATCAATTTTGTGTTAATGTCATTTTGCTAGCTAGCTAACTGTGATAACCAGATAACCATATTTTGCGCACTAGCAACTGTATTTCATAAGAGCTAGTTAGTAGCATTATTAGTATTGTAGTGTTAGCATTGGTTGGCTTTACTAAATTTGCCTGCTGGCTAGTTAGCTAGTTAATGAGGTCGTAAATTAGCTTTTTATTAGGTTAACTATGCGACGTTTTCTCAAGCTACAACTCAGAGTTTTGGGGTAGAGACAAACACTAAAATAGTTTCCTGAGTCACCTAAACTTGGAAACAAGTCTACTTCTAGACGATTCATTCTTACTTATAACGTTAATGAATTGATCAACACCCACTCTTTTTCTTGTCCATTTGTTTTATATTTAGCTATTGCCTGCAGCCAGCCAATTCTCTAATGGACCTCCATGACAGCACCAGCTGTGGCTGCTTTGAAATTGATGTCATAATTATAAAGCCTACAAAGAGAAAATGTACAGTACATATGCCTATATTTCCCCATTTTTTTTAGGTACCAGTTGCATTTTTTCTGCTCTTCACACGTCCCTTTAACCCAACAGAGGGGCACCCCACACTAGAAGAACTGTCTGCAATTGACCAAATGATTAAAGCCCTTCACTCTTCAGACCTGGGCAGCTGTTGTACTGTCTCAGGAGGGCGAAAAAATGGAATTTGTTGCCAGCTTTGAGAGCATCATCTCCATATTGATCCTTCTGTGGGACAGAGAAACAGTCCCGTCTGTGACAGGTTGAGGGGAGCGGTATAAAGCTGTCTGTTGTGTGACATTAACACTACCAGGAGGAAACAGTATTGATGGTGCTCCAGGTGGGACCAGTGCAGACAGTACAGCTGGAGGTGTCTGCTTCAGTCTGTCCTCATGTCGACATGACAGAGGCCCTCGCTGCTCCACCCTCCACTGAACAGGTGGGAACAAAAGACATAGCTGCTTGTTGGAATTACAGCAGAGTTCTGACTGATAATCTCCCAGGATGGAAGAACTTGGAGGCAGGGCGAAAGAGGGAGGGGAGCGTCAATTATTTATGAAAACGGCATCAAACAGGCACACAAGTGAATTCATTTTTTGGGAGTGAGTGTTTGTGTTTGCAGTCAGTGTTGGGTAGTGACTATAAGCCCTGCAGCATCATCAGACATCAACACTAACTCCAATCAGCACAGGATACTGTATATTCTAACAGCGTCTAATTATGCTACAGTTGCATTTTCATAATTGATTTACATGAGGTTAGATTAAGTTGAATTGATATAACGCTGCTGGTTCAGCAAGAGAAGACGCTTCCTGCTCTGATCGCTTTCATAAAGACGCCTATCATGATTGGTGGATTGTTTCACCTTTGTGAGTCAAATCTAGTGAGGCTTGTGTACCACTGTGAATATGCTAATGCCTTTCAAAACATGCTATGACGGCTTTTACTATGGACTAAACATACACATGGTGCTGAAGCATTAGCATGTACACCATTGAATCAAATAAGTACTGCACACAGTGCTGAGACTGCTGAGTCTTTTTGTCATGATACTTTGATAAAAGAAGTTATCTGCCAAACACTAGGTGTATTTGTTTCTTTTACTAATTAGTTGAGTGAGGCAAGTGAAAAGTGACAGGCCTGTTTATTGGAAATTACTACCATTTCTTGGAACCACCTATAGCCATGTTTAACAAAAAAGATTGATCGAAAGAGACATTTTTTGACCTTAGGGAAGGTCTGTTCATCTGTCCATGGTTCCTTCCGTCCATCCAAGGCGACCTAAATCAAATTGCCATGAAATTTGGTGAACACATTCATGCTCCTCAGAGGATGAACCCTGCTAATTTTTGTGACCTCATGACCCTTTTCCTCTAGTGCTACCCTTAGATCAAAATGTCAATCCTGAACACGAGATATCATGAAATGTAATCAGTGGATTAGCATATTTGGTGAGTGCATTTATACTCCCCAAAAGAAGATTCCTCTTGATTATAGTGACCTTATACCTTTTCCTCCATGCACCAGCCTTAGGTTAAAACAGTAAATTTGATATCTCAGTACCTACGAGGCAGACTGCCATGAAATTTGGAAAGCACATACATGCTACGCATCGCCCTCAGTCCAAAATGCACAAACCCCATTCCCCCGCTAACTGCATTCCCCTGACATGCACCAAGCTCTTCAGGAGGGCAGAGGCAGAGGCACAGTGACCAGATCAAAACCTCCCTGAAGGTGCACCATTCCACCTGTACGAATGGAAGCCAGCACAAGCAACTGGCAGCAAGCCTGTCAAAATATAATCCGATGCTTCAGGGAAGAGAAAAAAGCAAGAGGAAGAAGCAGGCTTTGTCTGCTTCTGCACCACTAAAGCAGTTCTGTATGTACAAAATATTATGGATCTCTTCTGGATATTGAGTTGTAGCCTCTTTTACAAAATCCACATCTTAATTATCTCAAAAATACTTCTATAAAAGGTCTGTTTATCTCCATCTCCTTCACTGTGATTGGTATTTAAGAAGGGAAAGCGATAATGGTTTATATCTGGATTCACCTCATCAGTTTACTTCATGGAGAAGACAGTATGCCTAATATATTGTACATTCAGTGTATATACATATACACTCAAAACTCACTGTTAGCAAGAAGTGGAGCCCTTCATCAGGTAAGATGGCATGTATGTGTGCAGCAAAGATTGT
This sequence comes from Neoniphon sammara, assembly GCA_900302535.1. NCBI lineage: Eukaryota > Metazoa > Chordata > Actinopteri > Holocentriformes > Holocentridae > Neoniphon > Neoniphon sammara. The sequence continues at coordinate 29,966 of OMKZ01024609.1, forward strand.
CTGCAGATTCTATTATGTGTTTAAAAATGTGTGAAAAAGTATTAGTAATACACGCAATCTAAACACAAAGAGCTATGCCGGGGCAACATTTGATTAAATGTGAATTTCACTCCACATGTTCAAACATTTATTTTGCATTGACATTACTGTAGATCATCCATTTAATCCTTGTAAATACTGTATGATTATAGATGAATGCTAAAACAGTTCAAGGAATTTGTGATTGATTTAGTACAGCTTCAGCCAGCATTAGAACATCATGCAATACTGGGGATGTTTATTTTTCAAGCACACTTGTATCAGTCGGAAGATAAATTATAATGCATCATGCACAACACAGCCTAAGCCGCGTGCATGAACAAACACATGCGCACATGTGTACACGCTCGCTCACACACGCCCCCACGCGCAAGAAGTGATGAGGCTTATTAGAGAGTGACAGTGATGAAACCAATGGCATCCCGCTGCTAATGCTGATCTTTGGTGTGGCCGTGTCTCATTAAACTTACTCACAGATGCACATATCTATCCATCTTACCCCCCCACCCCCACCACCCTCCCATATAGCTGTGTGTTTGTTACAATGCCAAGACACTGAGATCCCTGCTAATTAATTGCGGGAGTGCTGCCTCTTCCCTCCAATTTTTACTTGTGTTTCCAAACAGCTTGCCAGCGTAAGCGCTGCCGTCAGGCCCATGGCAAAGGAAGCTCTACATCATATGCCTGTCTAGTGTTAAGCTTATACCTGTGTAAATAGTCATTATTCCTCAGATCCGCTACTTTGGGTTTACTGATATACTGGGGGTTTAAGGAATAAATGAATTATAAGGCTAAGTGGAATTACAGTTAATGCTTCTAGAGCTGTGCGAGGCCTAACAAGTAGGGCTATCAGCAATACAAGTATTATTGGCCCTAATCTCCATCCTACATGCTGCCATTCCAATGCCGTCTTTGTGGAATTACACCACATTATTCACATGTTCGTATCCACTACCGTCCAGCTGAGTCAGAGATGCACATGTTGAGAGACCCGGCTTGAAATTTCATTTAAATAGCAGCTATGGACGCAGTTGAATACCATTCAAAATGGTATTAGAATTTGGCTGACGTCGCAAAAGGCACACTTTAATTAACATTTTGGCAACGTGGACGTCTAGACACTTGGTCGAACAATCATTTGATCAAAAGGGCAAGTGCTTCTAAGTTGAGCTAAGAGTTTGGTGTCACTCATATTAATCAGGCTGTTTTTTTTGTTTTTTTTCTATAGCTACACCTTGTGAGATTATCAAAGTTTGAAAATGGATGGTGATGAGCCCCTGTACTGTAAGACTAATTTTATAAAGGTGCTTTGTGGGCTATTTTAACAGGAATAAATCATTACCACATTAACAGATTGAGAAAGACTTTATAGCATGATTACCATAAACAAACAAGACTGTCATTGAGAGGACCAGCAACCTCAACCTGCTTCTGCAACGCATTTTACGACCGCTCTATTGCTTTACAGCACAAAAAGGGAAAGAAAAAGTTTATGGCACAGTTTATTTTGCACATAATACACAACTTTATTTCCACTGTTCTAACAGCATAGTTTCAACGTGACTCAAACTTGCCTGGTCAGAACGAATATTGGCAGCTATCAAAGGTTATAATCGACTCATACAGCATCCTTCTGGCTCTTCAAAACAAATGGTGCCATGACAGGGAGGGGGAGGAGGGACAAGCAGCAGCATCTTCTTTGCAACCAAGAAACACAAAATGCTACAAGAACCACGTCTCCATGCACTGTTGGTAATTGTTATCTACAGCTAATAGAATGAACACACTTAAAAGGCTTTGTCTGTATGCAGCTACTTTAATCACTGTAATTGTTTAATAGCAATGTTTAGAAGTCACATTTAAGTGTGTGAGAATCATTCAGAGAAGGTAACCAAGGATGCAGTTTGATAGACGCACCGTACTTCTCAATAGGCAAAGACCACTGCTGGTGCTCAAATAGATTTTTTTAAATAGAAAACATACAGCAATTAGAGTAAATCAATCTGAGTGGGCAAACAGGTGCTCTCTATTTATTGGCTGATTTGCCTCATCGCTGGTCCTTCCCTGTTGCCATTTTAGTTCATTAAGCACACCTAGATATTCATTATAAATTACTGCAAATGTAAAGAAATGGAAGTAAAATAGCCGTTTATCTATTCTCTTTTTCATCTGTATGGGGCTAGACAGTGTAGATAGTGTACATACATACATATGTATGGGTGACCACTGCGTAAAAGCTGTGCAACCCATGAAGATGTCATGACATGTGAGTATAGGTGCACTGGTGACACCGTGACAGCCCCAAAATCCATATCACAGTAAAGAATGCCCTTCTGGATATTAATGCTAAAATATGAAAATTGAGTGTACTGCCCCCTGGACAACCAATATGCACCTAAAAAATTGAAACATGACTGTGTTTGGCTTTCACACTTAAAAGGCTTTGCATATATATGCAACTCTCTGTGTAAGTACCTTGCGGCGTTCCTCCACTTCAATTTGGGATTCTGGAGTGCTCAGCTGGAGAAAGACAACACTTTGGAGGAGCTCCAAAAATAACCTTATATATTAATAAAGATTTTAGATAAAGTTGCATGGGTTGTAATGATTCCTCAGTATTATCTTATGGATCAAATTAGGTGACAGAACGTCCCTCTAAAATGCATAAAATAAGTGAGAGAAAGGGGAAAGCAAGCGGCTGCGCTGAAAGGGACTGGACCGGCTTTACTATTGGAAAGAGATTTTTTCATGAAAATGAAGGTGAGAAAATCTATACAACATGGGGACATTAAATTTGTGGATTACAGTTATTCCATAATCTTGTTTTTTGAGTCATGTTCCTACAGTTTATAGACAACTTTAAACTGGGGAAAGGCCTAATAAACCGTACAGTGTCAAACAGACCCTTCCATTCCACTGTAATGCTCCATGCACTCATTTTATGGCAATAATACGTGATGGGAATATACACTATGAATGTGTTATGGATTGTGAACATGGTTATAATGGTGATTCAGACAGTAAGAAACCATCACCATACCCATATTCACATAAAAGCAGAATTTTATTGCTTTTATACAACCGTTACCAATGAAAAGATCTGAAAAAGATATCTTCCAACTGGCTTGGCATTGTCAGCTAATCAAAATCATACATGCTCATGGAAATAATATACTCATTTTCAGGATGTATCAAATAAGATGTGCTCTATAGACCTGGGTTGCCAGGTCAGGATTACAGTGAAGGAACACTGCTTGAAGGAACTAAGGTAGAGGCATATGAGGAAAACACACAAAAATAAGCAATATCTCATTTCAGAGGAGACGAAGAATTACATTTTACACCTAAACCTTAAGGATGTCTCACTGGAAAAAAAAGCATACAGATGCTGACCTTATTAAGAAACTTGCAAATGCTAGTTCTTGTGAAAAGAGTATATCTCAAGTGTCTGGCTGTCCATGTGCAGTCTCCAGCAGCACAGGAGCCGATGCTACTTTACACAAACTGAGTGGACTCAGATTTGTTGCCATGTGTGTTGCCATGGACCGCAGCACCAGGAAAAGCTGTCAAAAACACTCCAGAAAACCAGTGACAGCCACCAAACGTGAGTGTGTGAGGTGTGCGCTGTTGAGGAGGAAACAAGGCGGGCGCCCCTCTCCTCCAAGGGAATGTCTGCACACACAGTGGATGGGGAGCTGCTGGTACATTCAACATGAAGTCCTGCAGATGAAGGAACTCTCCCAGCTACCATTCAACACCATTCCACAGATGTATTCATGCACTTTTTGCATGTACTTATTATTGTTGTTTTGTATTACTTGTGAAGACAAAATCATGTAATTTTTTTTTTGCAGCATCTTCTATTTTCAAAGAGTGACAGATTTGTCCACTGTACTGGACAGGATGCATTAACAGTATTAAAGCGGCTCAATGGAATTTTACATAGGCCAACAGAAATTGTGTTTTAAAATCAAATTTATACAAAACAAATGACACAAAAGAACACTGTACTGTATTACCTTTGTAAATACAGTAGAATGATTGTTATTAAGATAAGCTTGTGACTATGAAACAAATACAACACTTCCATGGTTAGATTTAGGGGTATAATTCGGTATAACTAAATATGCATAATGGTTTATGTATTATGGCCTATGTATTGCCAATGTATTATGGCCTATGGCCTATGTATCATGTATTGGTATATAGGTATATCTCAGTTGGTAATTACACAGTTAAACACTGGAAAAAGTGTATTACAGTAGAATTAGACAGTAATTACCCTGGAATAAAGCCATACTAACATATCCATGGGAAAATTACATCATCTTATAAGAGCCCGATGTATGGTGGATGGATTCATTTTCTGCCATAGGGAAAAAATAAATAAATAAATAATGATAATAATGATAATAACAACAACAACAACAACAACACTGTAAATATATTACTAGATATGTTATCGAATCTGGTTAAACCTATGTCTGACTCCTGTTTAAATGAAAAATATTTTTTTTATTTGTCAGATTCTCAAATTCCAAAGGTGTATCTCCCCTTCCCCCTGCCTAAATTTATGATATCGTAGGTCACAAAGACAATGAGGCACAAAAACAATAATCATATGGGAAGGTAGGTCAGCCTTGAGGGAGTTCACCCAGGGGTGGTTTGGACATGGTAACACAATGTATATAGTAAGAATGGCCTTTAAATATTTGTCCACTGTAGTAGTCATTATGCATGAAAGGGTCAATGTTTATATCTTATATTGTGGTGATTTTACAAACAGCAAATTAGTACAGACTAGTTTCTGCACTCGAGCAGGTTTTACATACTTCCACATCAATAAAAGTCTGTTTTGCTTCTCTCTCATTGATAGATATAACACAACAGTGATTCAACTAGTTCATCAAAGCTTTTTCTTTTGCTGTTCTAAACATTTGGTGTCTGGTAGGTCTCTCCTGGGAAAAATCTCTCTAGTGCACAGGAAGTGATGCGTTTTACATTTTCAGTTTGTTTGTGATGAACATGGAAAGAGAAAAAGAGCATGGTAGTTATCCTGAGCTGTGCGAGCCACCATGTCTGAACAGACAAAGAAAAGAGCGCCACCTACAGAAATTCAAACATACTGTTCTATGTACCATATATTCAGACCTGTTGTCTGCAGTAGGACTGTTCATACACATACATGTATTTACTCATACATGCATTACTGCATCTATAGAGGTATAGGCCAATTTGTGTGAGTTTGCAGATGCAACAGAACGATATAAATTAACTCAAACTTTTTCAAAATTATTATTATACATCGCAGTCGTATTTTCAAAAATTAACTGCAATACCAATTCACACCATATTAATCTTGCCATTTAAAAAATAATTCTGCTGAATCAAGCTGTGAGTTATAGCAGCATTTTAAAAAAGAAATACGCATCTTTCCATAGGAGAGAATGAAAGTTGGTAGTCTCCTTTTATAAAACAAAATGTTTATTTTATTTAGACATATACTTTAACATTTTATTGTTAAATTTAGCAATACCTCAGTCTTGCTTGTGATACATCTGCTATCAATCTCTGCAAGAATATTTTATAAGATTTATGAATACTTCACGAAGATAGATCTGTCTAGGCTAGTCTCTTTCAGTAGTCTGACTAAACATCCACCTTCAACATAAATACATGAGCATGCATTTTTATTCCACTTTGTTCTATTTATTCTATATAAACGGCAACAATTGTCCCTTCCCTTGACCTGTACATTTCACTTTCAACAGACAAAAAGTTCAGACTGACAATCTCAAACAACTGAAAAAGCGTGCAAAACTGAAAAACTCACACCTACAGTTTGTTTTCCAGCTTGTGGAAAAGTCAACTCTGCTGCACTTTTGTTTATGGTTCACTTCGGTTCACACTGCCTAATTACAACCAAGCCAGGCCTTGTAAACAAATGTCACATGGACTCACAAGCAGCTTGTTCAGTGGACAGAGTTTTGGTAACCTGTCATCTTGCCAGGTTGGAGATTTTAGCAGCAGGGGGAGTCAAAACAAATCTGATTCCAGTCACGGTAACTTTAGCTAAGCATGATGGACTGTTGTCTTTGCCTTAATTGACCTTCTCTAGTGCTCATACCACTTATGCACACATGAACAAACACTGGTTCAGTCAGGCTTTCCAAGCACAAGGAACTGCTGGCTATCAAATGTTAACACACCATCTCTTCTACCCACAAAGATGCTTTGGGTTGTTTTGTGTAGATGTTCAAACCACACCACAGTTCTTTTGGAAGGTAGCCTTGCATTGTCAGGTGTCTCAGTATGGCTGTGCCACCCAAGCTGGAAGGGCACTGTTCTCAACTGGCCAAACACACTGAATTTGAGGGTTAGATGGGGTTTGTTGAAGTGGGGTTGAATGAGGTACTTATCCATAGTGTTTTACCTGCAGTAGATGCTGGTCGGCTCGCCCCCTGTTTGGAGAAGCAGGCAGGAGAACCGGCACAGAAGCTAAGCAATGTACTGCTGTGGAGTGGGGCAGCAACAAAACGTATTTTAGCCACCTAAAAAAAAAGACCTAGCTAAAAAAAAAAAAAAATCAATATCAGTGTAAGTGTACGCTATATTTAGAATATTTTCACCGCTTTACATTGTCATCAGACAGTATTTTCTTTGGGACTACACCTTCTCAACTGTAGAACTTGTGTATTGCTACATAAGCGTACTGGTGCACTATTTTACAGTTTAGAAAATATAGTGCCAAAGGAAACGGCCATCTGACAGCAATGTAAAGCAGTGAAAATATTCTAAATATAGCGTACACTTACACTGATATTGATTTTTTTTAGGTGGCTAAAATTAATTGCTAAGCTTCTGTGCTGGTCCTACTGCCTGCTTCTCCAAACTGGGGGCGAGCCGACCAGCATCTACTGCAGGTAAAACACTATGGATAAGTACCTCACAGAATCCCTCTTCAACAAAGCCGAACTAACCCTTTAAAGAAGGAAACACTCAAGATTTTAAATAATCCACTTCAAACATACTTAGTATGAAGGCATTCAAACTTGCACTTTCCCAGACTCTGGATTGTTCACTGTCAGTCCTTAATTAGAAACAGACTCTGCGGTATGCTGCATCCATATCACCAGAGAATCTGTCTCTCAACAATTTGTTTTGGCTAAGAACCTTTCTGGCAAACCAAACTAGTCCAAGCTTTCCCTCATTAACACAAATATCCTCTCTCCCTCTGTCAAGGTTTAAACACACACTTCTGGGCTAAATGTCCCTTTTTATTTACATCCAGGCTATTTTAATGTACTTACTTCCCTTAGGTATCATTTACACAGTTTGCTTTTGGTAGACCGTTTTTCTTGTTGGATCTTGCTGTCTTTTCATTTTTTTGTTTCATTTTTGATCTGTTCATTGTCATTTTGATTCACTTTTTGTTTAATTTCTTGTGAGGCACATTTTTTGTTCACTTCCACAAGAGGTTTTTTTTTCTCCTACTTGGGCTTCTCAGTTTTATCTGTGAAAACAAGTAAAACATTCTACAGCTAATGTATTTTAGTGATTCTTTACTTGTAGACACGAATCCTGCCAAGAATCCTGCTATCATTGCAAATACATGACTCCTCCTGCATTTTCATGAGAATAAAAAAAAAGAGAAAGAGAAAAATAATTCCAGCTTCTGCTAAAGGCTGGAATTTCTCTTTGCATTTGTGATAGAAATGTGTACTCTCGATGTTGAATGTCTTAGATGTGGGACTTAGCAGCTCTGCTCTGGTCTCGGCTAATATGTCCTCTGCTAACTCTCCCTTTGTGCCAGCTGCCAAACTGCACTGTTGCATCTTTTAACAGAGCAAAGTGTTTGGAGAACAGCCAAAACTGAGACTGGCATCACTATTTAAATGCGGAAAAAGGAGGGTAAAAAACAGTAAACCACAGATTAAAGAAGAAGAAAGTCCGGACGGGCCTGATTTGATATTGTTTAGGCAAAGAGTTCCTGACCACTTGGTATTAAATTGGGTCCACTTTCTGTGATGTTTAGGTGCATTAAGAAGGATTACTGTCAAAAACATGCTTTTCAACAACAAGAAGTTCTCAGAAGTTCAGGCTCTGACATCCATGTGGCTCTACATTCTACATCTGGCATCAAAGGTTCAACTATTGACTTTAGCGATGGCAAAATGGACCCTTAAAAAGTGTCTTTTCTGCTGACTAATTTAGAAAACAAGTAGCAGTGAGCTAGTATGTGCTGCAAAGGCATCACAAAAAGAACATTCACATTAGTTTAAATGAAGCTTTAATACATTTGTTGGATAGTAGTAAATAGGTCATTTGTTTTGGTCTTGAATAGGACTGGATTTGCTCTGGTCTCGGTCTTGTCTTGGTGTCAAACCCCTTGGATTGGAACTCAACCAGACCTCGTTTTGGATCTGACTCCACTAAGGTGGTGTTGACCTTAGAGTAGGAAACTGGGTAGGTCAATGTTTTCCAATGCTTTGGAAGTGAAATCCAGTGAGAAAATATGTTGGGCTATACTGGGCTTCGGACGCACTCTACCATGACTTGAGCTCGGTTATGCTTCAAGAATAGAATCACTCCTTCATTAGCCCGAAGTGAAGATAAATCTGGACTCATTAAAGTTTTGATGCTTCCATAAAGGTGACGTTTCAAGATATGTATTCCTTTTTGTCCTTGATTTTCTCAAAATATCCTCTGAACACCACAGGGATTGCTCAGACGAATCAGATACTGAATATTTTCAGTTATGCTAGCAAGGCTAAAGAGTGGGAATCTGATATCTGGCTTATTGGATGTGTAATCTTTCAACCATGATTGTGTTAGCATAGCAACAAAAACTGTTCAGATAAAAATGATCATTTGAGACATATCAGAAGAATATTTATTTTATGACTGCATTACAATACATAATTTAGAACCCATTTCGAAACCACAACCCCCTAGTTTAAAAGTGAATTCAAAAGCATCTAAATGGCAAAAAGACCTGGGTCACCACCAAAAGCGGTGTGATGTATGCACTTAACTCTACAGCCCTGGCCCAAGTAATGTGAATACCACAGAGTGCATTCCCCTTTAAAGAATATTTGTCATTCAGATTTAATTAATCAACTGCAGACAAGGATTCTTAAGGCGTTCCGTGGTCATGGGAGCTGTGTGGAGAGGCTCTGTGTTGAGGGTGCCTTTTTTTATTGTGTTGGGTTCATTAGGTAGCAACTAACATTTGCTCAGGTAGAGACCACAGTCTCTAGGAGGGAGTCACTGTGGAATTACATATATAATCCGTTATATTTTTAATTGACATTTCAGGCATAAAGTCTCCAGAATCCTGGCTGGATTGGTGATTTCCCCGTGATAATGCAATGAGATGTGACAAGGCAGTACTTTGTTCTTCTGAAATGTGTTTTGCATTCCTAGCATCTTTGTTAAATTAAAGGAACACACAGATGACAAAACGACAAGCTACAGAATCCAAATTTGGCTACGTTGTCGATCTACATACAGTAGATCCACGATACAGTCCCCATGTTTGCACTTATTCAATGATCCAACAGCGAAGGGGGAAAAAAAAACACTGGAAGCACCATGAGAGCCATACAACATGAGGCTTGTTTTAATATTTTCCATAGCAGCATCTGGAATCTTGATGAAGCAGCGTTCTCTAAATAGGTCATCCTACAAGTCACACCAACATAGACTTTTGTCAGCAAAACCATACAGCATCTACGCATTAGCCTCGAAAACATGTTTTAAAATAGAAGTGATGAGAGTAAGCTTTGTATGAATCCCATGGCCTTCACACCTCAGGCTGTTGTCTGCACCCAAGAAATCACATACAGAGTTTGAATTCAGTTTTCATCATTCCAAGTCAAGACTGCAGAGATTCTACTACGCCACAATTAATTTCTTCGCATGAGAACTAGTTTTAAGTCTTTTTTTATCATCTACTCCCAGCATGGAAGGCATTAGCCTCTGTGCATATCAAGTAGATGAGAAGAAACACTGCATATGCGATAGATCTTTCCATACATTATTATTACATATGATTTCATAGCACTGATATACAACATGTATTTTTCATGCGTTTGAAGATCACTTCCATTTCCATTTATAAAACAGATCATGACAAAACGGATCCTGAACATCATGAAGTTGAAAAATCGGCGCTCACAGACTTCAGACAAACTTTTGCCAACAAACTGCAAATGGCTTATACACTTGAAGACAGAAGACAGAGAGGGAAAAGGGAAAAAGAGAGAGGGGATTTTACTGCTGTCATCTGTCTCATCTAATATTGTTTACATATTTCTAAACCCTACTGAGCTATTTAAATTGTGATTTTTTTTTTTTTTTTGAAGACCGAGACCCTGCTCCACAATTCCGCGAAGTTGCATAGTGATAACAGCTTGCATTCTTAAAGCAGATCATTACACATCGCTTTCCCATTTAGACTGACCCAATTTTGCTGTCTGTCAGAGTTGACAATTGGTCTAAACAATGATCACAAACTGTTTCTGAAGCGAAGCAATTTTCCTACAAAACAACAGCCATTCCATTTCAGAGAGATGAAAAGAACGAGCAGAGTGCTTTGTGCTTCTCCGGGTGTGGACAGCTTAACATTTCTGGACCATGCTGAGGTACCATGACAGTGACAGACAATACTCAGAGCATCATCTGTGGAAGCAACACACAAGAGACAGGAACTCAGTCTTTCTTTCTACTGTGGGTGGGCGGTTAAGGTTGGCGGTCTTTTTCCTTGTGACATTTTCATATAATTTAATTTCTATTTCTCTCTATAGCTCAGTAACATAGCACAATGGTGTTTTAACCTATAACAAGTTCATGAAAAGTACAGTGAATGTAGAAAATATTGAAATCTCCACCAATCAGAAAAGAGCATATGCAGATATAAAGATGTGGATTGTGCAAAAGGGGCTGTGATTCAGTATCAGGAAAATGTCTCTAATATTTTGACAGTAAGTGTACAGTTTTGATGATCCATCCTGGAAAAAAAATCTCTTCAACAAATCTCTCAACAAATAGAAGAAAAACAGGGTGATTTGCATGAGCAGCAATAGCCACCATGACTGAGCAGACAAAGAAAAGAGCGCCACCTACAGGAACTCAGATTCCATCAAGAGAAAATCCCTCTCACACTGTTTGATTGACAGGTGATCTCTGAGAAGTGCAATGCAGAAACACCACAGCAATGAACGCATAAACGCTTAAATAAAATTTAAAAAAAAATCATGGATTACCACTTTAAGTAAAGCTTGTAAATATTCGACTTTGGAGCTGTAGCCTAGAAGAAACAGCAATGTCAGTAACAGAGGAGCAAATTATCACTGTTGAGGCTCATATGGGATAGATTTACACATATTTTCTTTGTGGATGACATTATTGATCAGGTAAACGCCTGTAGACGCTATCTGTCACTGCATCATATTACCCTCTGTCTACACATTTGCCTTATTACATTGCAATATTATAATATGCTGAATGAAAACTGAGGAGAATTTCACAGAAAATTTTCTAGCAGTGCCATTTCATTAGTGGTTATTTGTGACAGAAGATAATAGCCAAGAGAATAGAGGCAATTCATTTATTCACTGACCGTCAGTGTGTTATTGTGAGAGATCTATATCTTAGATTGCGGCTTGATCTGCATTTTTTTCCCATCATAACTATTGGCTGTTAAATAGTTATTCTGTCTTACATGGATCAAAGTTAAATAGCCTCTTTATCAAATTAATACTTGGTTGTCACACTTATTGAAGCGAGAGAAAAAAAAATCCATTTGTTACGGTAGACAATTCAGTTCTTCCCGAAATGTGGCTATATTTTAAAATGATATGCAGCACCACTGAAACTCATCCAAGGTTAAATGCCCACAGACGCGTGGCCTGTTTGTCTTGAGTCGACTGCAGACAAAAGAGAAGACAAAATGGAGCTGCTAATGGGGAAATGACAAAAAACACAGCAACATGACAAAAGGGAACAGGGCTCATTCCAGTCCTTTGGGGAGGGATGGGAAGGATTCAACTCTCATTAGCAAATGCGCTGATCAGAAATGGACACACACACTGAGGCTTACACCATAATTCATGATATTAGGGGACTTCCACTAAGTTTGTCCAGAAATGCATGTTCTGTTAAAGGAATACTCCAAAGTTTTGGGCAAAATGCCCTTTTTCCAACTTATCCAGACTGAGATAATATATTCGATACCATTTTCACCTCTGTATGTCCACTGGTTCGGTTCCTATGGGTAGCATTTTGTATTACCTTAGCATAAAGACTTGAAGTCTACAGGAGTCATTAGCCTAGCTCCATCAAAGTGAAAAAATAAACATTGTAGCAACTCTAAAGACAAGAGTCGTCTTAGGAAATATTAGATTGTAGGAACTATAACTGCTGAACACGTTAAGCGGTTAAAGCTCCTGCCATCTAACTTCTACTACTCTCATTTAAAAAAAAATTTCCAAGATGTGTATTCCAAATACATGATACATTGTGTATAGTAGACAGCTTCAGACTTGCCCGAAGGTTTATTTTTTCACTTTGACAGAGCTAGGCTAATGGCTCCTGTAGACTTCAAGTCTTTATGCTAAGCTAACATGAAATGCTACCCATAGGAACTGAACCGGTGGACGTACAGACGTGAAATTGGTATCAAACATCTTGTCTCAGTCTGGGTAAGCCGGAAAAAGGGTATTTTGCCAAAACATTGTAGTATTCCTTTAATAGATTGAGTGGCTTGATTATTTGTAGTTGAAGATTGAGAGTTTAGGGTTCAAAACCACACAATACAGGGAAACATAATGCCAAAGCTACATATGTGTCAACTGAGTATGCCAAGATGACATATGCCTAAGGTAAGCTTGGCCTAAATAAGTGTTGAATCAGTCATGAGCGTGGAAGACCACACATGTTTTTGCAGATGATTTATTTGGAAACCATTATCTGAAAAAGGGGAGCATTCAGAAATAAGATGAAAGTACAATCACCTGAGTCCAATAATGTGAGTTTAAATAATTTGTCATATTGGTCAAACAATAATATCTTGGCAGTCAACATTGGCTGCTCCACTTTTTCCCCTGATATTTAGTCCATGTAAGCAGATTGGAAGTTTTAGCGGCAAATAGATATTAGAGGCAGGGATTTCACCATAGCTTTGTGTTCAGTGAATGGACAGCCCTGGTGTGCATGCGTGTGTGTATATATGTATGTGCGTGTGTGCAAGCAGAAACCCCATGCACATGCTCGCGGCAGCTCCCATGCTGTGACTTAAAACCGAAAAAAGCAACGCCCCTGCTTCCTTGCTACAGTCCCCTCTCTCCTTGTGCCTTCGTTCTCCCCTTCATCCTCCCTCTCCTGTCAGAATGAGTGTAGGGCTCCTTGCTCTCCCTCTTCCACCCAGATGTTAGCTGACAGGAGGCGGCGGCGTGTCTGTCATCAGTCGGGACAAGTGACAGCCACGTCGGCGGCCTGTCACAGCTGTTGTTTCTCAGGTCAC
>OMKZ01024612.1:9857-22366 GCA_900302535.1 Neoniphon sammara
AGGCTCAGTGTGACGGAGGGATGGAGCGCCGGGCAATGAGGGAGGAACGTGGGAGTGGAGGGAGATGGGAAAAGGGGAGCTGAAGGTGGAAGTGAGGAGAGAGTGAGGTAATTGATGGATGGAGGGAGCGTGAGGGAAGGAGCGAGGCATAAGTGGTGCAATGAGGGAGCTGTAGAGTTAGAAGGGACAGAGAGAGCGAAAGAGAGAGAGAAAGAGAGAGACTCTGGAGCAAGGCAGCAGTCCCTCGGTTGGTGCTGGGGTGGATCTGTGTGTTTAAGAAACTGCACTGCTGTGCTTTTGCACTCTTAAACAACCAGGAGGTGGGCGAGAGGATCGACGGGCCAGACCACGGAGCAGGGCTTTGAAGCTGCCTCATGCTGGGAGAAAGTGTATTGGATTTAGAGAGACTGCCTTTCAAATAAATAAAAAAAAAGACAGAAATAAAGAAAAAACAGAGAGAGAGAAAGAAAGAAAGAAAGAAAGAAAGAAAGAAAGAAAGAAAGAAAATATATCCATAGGCTTGACATGCTTCACGTATATACCTCATCTCAGTTCATCTCTATTTGAACGATTAGCATAACAATTAACTACATTTCTCACACGCCTATGAAATGCAGATAGCAGTATGACAATCACAACCACGTACGTGGCGCAGAATCCATTAGGATTATTCACCGTTAATTATGGTCACGAGCAGTTTTCAGGGATGTGAATCATTCCATCTGTTTCTCGAATCGTTTCTGACATGCATTAGGAGCGAAAAGCATTGAGCGGCGTGTCCCCGGCATGTCTTAAGCGTGTGTATGCTCGCCTGTGTTTCGTATTTGCAGACTGTGTTGTTGCGTGTGCACGTGCGCGGCTGCCTGCGTGTGCGCGCGCGTGTGCGTGCTGAGCGTCTTGTGAAGCCCGGGAGTAAAAAGACACTCATCATCTTTCATCTGTCCTGCATTTATTCTACAGTAGCATTGCAGCAGCTGTTGAAGCCATATTTTTATCCTTAAAAAAAAAAGTAAAGTAAACTTGGTATTTTGAAACAGAAATCTTGTGTCTCTTCAATGGCAGGTAGTCAGATCACTAGTTGCGCCTTCTGGCATCTGAAAAGAACACATTTTCATTTTCCAAACAAATACTCTTGGGGATGGAGTGAGAGTGTAACATTCCTGTATACTGATGCACGTAGCAGATAGAGTGAAAAGCGAAACTTTTTACTTGAATGGCTACATCTGCATCAGAGAGGATTAGCATGGTGGCTAGGATTGGACAGTGTGTCTTATTTTAATTGCAGTGTATTTTAAATGACTTCCCCATTGCTCTTCTTCTTGAATAGAACCTCTGCAGGGCCAAAAACTGTCTTTTCAGAAAACAGTTCCATCTGGGAATAAGGATTACATTATTATTATCTTGTGAGGGATTAAGGATTTGTCTCAACCATTGAGTGCTGCCCTGCGAAATACAAGTAAATCACAACACAATGTCACAAAGTCTATTGTTCATATCCAAAAAAAGGAAGAAAAAATAAAAAAAAACAATATTAAATCCTGAAAAGGAGAGGGTTGCATCTTCTGAGCAAGGGGAATGTGCTGTTTTAATGACAGCATGCCACAGCATTGAGATAAAAAAAAAAAAAGTGAGTATTAGAATGACCTAAGGAGCGCAGAGTTCAGCTACAGTTCCAGTAACAATTCCCCATAAGAAGACACAATTGAAATTAAAGACGGCATTATGGCTTAGCCTACATATAATTTAACATTTTCTGTAGAATGTGTGTCACATTGGTTGCTGAGCTGACATGAGTTCATCCCTCATAGAGGATGGGAGAAATAATTCATTCTAAGCTGGTTGGGGCCCCAGAAAGCCTCCTTACATTTCTAACATCCATCATCCTATATTCTTATGTGTTACATTTGTCACTGTATTCTCATTCTTACATTCTGCAAGGGGCACAGAATGGCTGGTGCAGCCCCTGTCTGCTGAACAGAGTGGAATGTGTGTAAATGAAGAGTTCATTTGCAGAAACAGATAAATGCCATCCCTAAAAATAAATAAATAACTAAAAAAAAGACTCTTGTATTTAATGCTTCACATAACATACTGTCTGAATCTAAAAAAAAGTCACAATATTTCCTATGCATTAGCCTAATAGTGTGCTTTTTTGATATTATCTGGAAAAAAAATGTTTTATAAAAATGAAAAGAACGGAGGATATCTGTTTTTGCAAATAAACTCTTCAAATATTAACATGCATTAACAGTGAAGACCAATGCTGAATTTTTGTCTGATTTTGCATTTGCAGACTTTGAAATTTATTCTCCTGAAATGCCTCTCACATAAAACTTTTGCAAAATCGGTATCATTGCTTGTTTCCAGTCGTGTCGCTTGGCTTCAATGCAATGTAAACAGAGAGGATACCATAACAAAGCAGTGCCCACAGCCACAATTGACCTTTGGGGTTCTGATCCCTTAATGTGTTTCTCTGTGTTGCTGCTGATAAAGCCTTCCTTTGCCTCTGTCCAAATCTATAAAGCTTTTTCCAAAGATGCTGGTAATGCGGAGTGAGAGACACAAATATCCTCCCCATTCCATGGTCATAACCTCTGCCTCTGCCATCGGTAGCTCTAATAGGTGTTTAGAAGGTCCTGTGTGTGCCTCCATTTGATGGCCTGCTTAGGGTTGGGCTGTCATGGCAGAGGGCTGTTTTGGGGGCGGTGAGGGGGTGGTGTTTGTGCGTGCGCGCATGTGTGTGTGTGTGTGTAAATGGAGAGTGTAGGCAGTGCTGTAGCCAGGACACAATTTTTTAGCGAGGTACAACAATCCTGTAGGGCTTCGGCGAGTGTCTGAGGGTCTACACCCATACAAAAATATCTATTTTAAACCGATTTCTGAGAATTTTATAACATATTTGCATAATTTATGCCCACCTGAAACTGCAAAAATGACTTCCTGTCCTGCAATTCCAAACACAATCACACTGCCCTACTTATTATGTTAAAATCACATGTGGGGATTTGGCAGGAAGGCCACCTCCTGAGCAGCCACTGGTATAGGATGTTTTGAGCCATGTTCAAGGCAACTTACTAAGCATGTCTATATTTGCTGACGCAACAGCACATAAATGAATGTGAACAGAGGAATCCTTCAGAAGGTATTTTATTATATCTTATTGCACCAATTGTTTTGTTACAAGCCTGAAAACTGAAACAGTCAGCTAAGTACTGTACTGTACAATTTGATTTCAAACTCCCCTGTCCACAGAAAGCCTATCCTACAGTTTTTGATTAAACCCCTATTTGCAATGTATAAAGACATAATTAGACAATACTGATGTAACCGATCAAACTCATGCTTGATCACTATTTATGTATGATATTGCTATAGTATATCTGCCATGGTTTTACTAGAACAAACTAAACAGTATTTCTCCCTAGATTTTTTTCCTGCAGCAACAGCATCATCTGGGCAGTGTATTTTCAGCAGCACTGCTACTTAGGGGTGTCATGCACCCATTATTTATTTATGTATTTATTCATTCATTCATTCATTCATTCAATTCACAATTTCACAATTCAGGACCACATCTGTGTGTGCAGTGTTGGCATCTCCTGCACTGTGAATTTTCAAGTCAAATACTCTCCAGATGTAGAAATTTATCCATTTTTTAGGGATTGCAGGCTTGCTCTGTATCTGCAATAAGATCGCGCCAGCAGTCATGATGTTTTCCCACTTCCAATTTACCAAAATAAAAGATTGCTGCATTTTCACCATAATATCAAGCTGTCATAATGTCTACTTATAGTTTACTGTGCTTACTGTGTTTACTGTGTGTTTAATATCAGTGTAGCTTCTGTCTATATTGTGCATTTTATTTTGGTGAAACAACAGTTGGAAAGTACTTTGATGTGGAGAACTGACGCATTGGCCGGAATACTATAGTGAAGGATGGTGACACAAGATAAGTCATCTGTCTGCAGTGCAGGTTGGTATTATTTTTATTGGAATGTATTCTGAGGGCACATTCCTAACACTAACCCTAACCCTAAGCTTAACCCTAAACCATGCAATGCTGCCCTCAGAACAAATTCCAATAAATATAATACCAAACTCCGTCTGCAATGTGTCACTGCACCATCTGTTTCAAAGGAGACATGACTCATCCGGAAATAACTAATACTGCTGTTATTTGCAGTTAATGCTACTGTCATAACATCAGCAGAGAAAAGGTCCTGTGCTTTATTGAGAAGCGGCTATATCCAAAATGCATATTTTTTCGAAGCAAAAACACGAGTGCATTGGTCGGAAATCGGAAATACCGACTTTGATTTTTCCGAGTTCCGTGCACAATCGAATGCATCTTATCTGATCACATGACCTGATGGGGAAACATCGACATTACTATGGCGCCCCGCTATCGGTAGTAGCGGGGCTAACAACACCCAACCTGAAGCCAGTTAGCATTCCAGAACATCAAAGGAAATATCGCCTTTTGTTGTTAGATGTAAAAACTGTTACATACACCCATTCTCAAACAGGTAGGCCTCTTTTGTCACAGTTTAGAGCCTTGTTTGACAAGAATTCTGATAACTACGTGCATGCTTTAATAATGTTTTAGCTAACTTTATGCCGGCTTGCTATACCTGTAAAGTTAGCAGTATTAGTTGTGCTGTGCTAGCAACATACGATAAAGAACATAAAGTGCCAGGGAGTTCATTGGAAAATTAGAGGGCCAACTTGTATTTTTTTGTCACAAGGAAAGTTTGGCATTTGGAGCATGCAGCAACAAGAGGTCGCAAACAAGACATGAGCACGAGCAAGAAGGGAGAACATAGTTATTTTTTACTGGTTTATTTTGATGGTTTCTAGAATGCCACTCATGGTGTGATCTACTTCTGAATATGACTATGAATATGAAATATGCTGTAAGCCTATTTAATAGCAACTTGGATTTGACATGTGGTACAGTATTATTTACTGATATATTTTGCTATAGGTTTGGCATACATGGTGTTAGAGTTTAATGTTCTGATTGTGAGAAGATCAAAACTGTTTAAGAGTAACGAATGCATTAGTAGACTACTTGATCATGTGTGCGCGAATAGTTTAAATGTTTGGGTAATGCATTAGAGACAGGAAAGCTGTTGCTTACGATATGCACACTATCTGTGTGTCCATTATGGTCATTGACTGTGGTTCGGGAAGTCATGACTGCAGGAGTGATAACATTTAAAAGTTGAGAGTGACCATAAGGATAATTGTGTCCAGGGCAAAACAATCTCACAGGGCAGTCCTGGCTTTGACCTCAGCATCCCCATATGTGGCCACTGAGACTATTGCAGTGTAAATTGGATAAGTCAGTGTGTTGCTGTCTATGTGTTTCATACTGTTTATCCCTGGGTATGACGAAATAGGCTAGTCACAGAGTCTATTGCTGTGCAGGACAACCAAAGACTCTGTGACAAGTCCGCTTTGTGACAGTGATGCAAAACACTATCACTAAGGGACTCAAGGGGTTGCCGGAGTCATTACGCTTTAAATTCTCCTGGCAGTAGCTTTAAATATGGTATGTAATGGTTGAATTGTTTCCCCCACCACCGAGTTGCTGTGACAGCTCCTTAATTTGGGACCATTATGGTGAAAATAATGTTGCCATATTGTTAGCATCTAATTCTGTGTTTTGATAGACAGCTGCTTAAAGGATGATAGACGTGTGAGGTGGTGTGTTGAGTCATAGAGAAGTGTTACTGCAAGATAGTGAAACAGTAATGGGTATAAACATAATGCACACACTGCATGAAAGGGCCACATTTCTCTGTGACATGAAGGATTCGAGGGGTCTCTCTCAATATGTGTTCTTGTTTCTTTTATAAACCATTTAATTGAGGATGCATCAGTTGGAAAAATTGACTTTCTCTGTCAACATGCACACAGCACATCTCAAACTGTAAAAATGTTTCTTGTCTTGGGTTCTTGGAAGGACCTTCTGCACAAGGCCACAAGTGATCAACTTTGCTTAGTTGGATTTGATTGTCAGCCTACATGTTGCAGATTAGTAGATTGTTAGTTGCACAATTATTTCTTGAAAGTGGGTTTCAAGGCAGAAATAATCTCACTGGGTGAGTTAAAGTGTGACATTCATGATCTTGGATGGTCAGCAGGCAAGCCAACTAGGTTGCAATAGGCTGCAATAGATTGCAACAGGCTGGTTTGGTTGATTTGAATTTGAAAGATCAGCATGGCTACCTAGCTGATCTGTCTGGCTAGATGGTGTTTATTCAGTTTGAAGTGCTTGATGTCATATTAGCTTCCTCCTCTGTTACCTCTTTCTTTTTTCCCTGGACTTCTGTGTAATGTCACTTAACCAGAAAAACTGTGGTTACTTGGCTCTCCCCATTGAGTTTTAAAGCAACTAATGAGATTATTTCTGCCTCCAGAGCAGCTCTGTCATCAAAAAAAAAAAATAAAAAAAAATCTATAGCTAAAACTCCAATGTGCCTGGATGTCCTGGTTCATGTGTGGTCTAAACTCTCCAGACTGGGGGTCTGGTGAGGGTCTGCTAACAGTGTGGAACACATGGCTGGCACAACCAGTGCCATTGGGGGGATGGCACACAGCTGGTTTGATTGGGCTCTGGCCTTAATCGCCCATGCCTCTGCCATCAGTGCTCAAGGAGCAGTCATACACATGTTAACTGTGCTCACACAAGTGAGACTGATTGGAGCTTTCCAGATTCATCCCCAATCAAATAGAGAATCACGCTCAAACAGATAAAAGGCTGGTGTTGCTTTGTAAAATGGGTAACAATGTCTAACGAGGACGGGCTAGCCTAAGTATTCAACAGGCTACTTGAAGTCTCAATTCTGAGAAATGAAGGGGTCTATTTCCAGGGGGCTGATTGTTGGGTGCAGGGATGGCGGGTGACAGTCTCAGCTCTAAACATAAATACATCTACTCCTTTGAAATTGCATTAGCCATGCATAGTTTAATCCTAAACACCGTTGCAAAAGGCTGCAACATAAAAACATTGAGGTCTGAGAGGTCGATGTCGAGTTCCTCCGCTGAGAGGAGAATAGACTGCTCATCAAAAGAGAGTGGCTGCTCTGTAATTTGACAAACAGAAGATGATTAGCATATACGTTTGCCAATTTCACGCCCAAAAAGCGCTCCACTCTTTTGTTCCTGAACTTAATTGAACTGAAATTCAGTTTTGCATTACCCCAATCAAAGCCAGTGAGATGACTGTTTTAGACCATAACAGAATATCATTCACGACCCTCTTTTTATTTATTTATTTAGTTATTTTTAGAAAGGCAGGAGAGTGAAAAATCACAGGGTGAACTTGCTAATACATAGCACATGCATTGGGTAATTTAACTCAATAAGACGGCATTTATTTTCATTTATCAAAACGAAGTTTTGCCTGACCGTGAAAAAGCAGTCAATAACAATGTGCAGCTAATGTAATTTTGAATACACTTAATGCTCTGCTCACCCGACTAGAGAGAGAACTGCAGTAGTAAATTGGGTGACTATTGCTGATAAGCTTAACAGCAAAGCAGCATCCAAGCATTTGAATGTGGGCATTAATGGTTGTTTAAAATACAAATAATGAAGTGACAAAGACAATTTTGTGTTGCATATTGCTCTTGAGAGGGTAAGTCAGCCGATGGAAGGAAATGGTGACTAGATCGACCTCTAAAGGCCATCAGTGGCTAAGAAGTAGTAAGTCATTAGAACTTGGCAAACTCTATTACTGCGATCAAAAAATTGCTCGGCCTCATTTCATGATAATTGTGTCTCTATATAAAACACACACACACATACTCATTCATGGCACACAGGCTCACATGAGTGTATACACACACACAGACCTCTCTTAATCTTTCTCACACATATGCACGTGCGAGCTTGCACACACAAATCCACACACACACATACACACGCGGTGCACAAACATAAAGTCTTCACAAAGTAGATGAGCCCCATTCTGTGTCGAATTGAAAGAGTCTGCAAAGCCAGTTCCTCTCGGCCGTGGAGGCGTGCATCAGCCGGCAGAAGCGCCTGCTTGGTGTCCCAGGGTGGCTCGCGTAACACTTGGCCTGCTCCCTAGCCACTGCCTGGATCAGAGAGGCCCGTTGCTATCATCCAGGCGCTGGCAGCAATGAGGCCAGGCTTAGAATGACAAATTGGTTAGAGGGAGTGACGAGAGCAGGCCAAGAAATATACTTTGAAGAGAGAAACGCATTCCGGGTTGTGACAAGCATGCCACATTATATGGTCAAGTGTACAAGTCTGACACCCGCCATGTGGATTGATCCGGCTCCCAAAGACACTCAAATGAGGAAAGGCTCTCTCGTCAAGACAATGCCAAAGCGTTTATCTTAGAAAGTCACCCAAAATATTACTGGATTAGAGAGCTTTTCGGCAAACAGTCTCTCGTCTCGTGGCCTCAATTTGTATCAAACCTCACCCCCACTCTGAACTAATTCAGCTACAATGATGTGAAAGTGTTTGCCAGTGATAACTTATGTTGAAGGCCTCACCAGTGTGGCAATATTCAGTCATATCTAAATAGACATATAATTATATCCAACTTAATCCAAGGAGATCTGTCTCTCCCTGTAAATCAGGGAATTTACATAACCTATTTAGGACAATTACAGAAATAATCCATCTTTTTGTGATGCCAAACAATTGTTCTCACTGATAATGTATTGATTCAGAAAATATGACTTTATTCATAATTTCATTTTGTAGCACTTTTCCTCCATTATCGTTGATGATTACAGCAAGTAAACAATGACATCTATTTTAGCCGAGACATCTGTACAACCGACACACTGATGATAGGAAAAAGATATTTGCAAGTCATCAGGCTGTTTTTGTCTGGTATTTAAAGAGAGTGTGGGAACATCTTTTGTCAGAGGACACAAAATAAACAGTACAGTGTAGATCCATACATTTGCTCTGTTGCAAATTTTGGCACAGTAGGATCTTGATGAAGTTTTTGTGCTTGTTTCCCCATTCTTTAGGGATCAATCCTGAAATCAAAATGTGCTAATGCAAAGTCACAGCACTTGTATAGGCAATAAAAAACAATATTAAGCTTTCCCACTATATTTTAGATTATCATAAACCCACATGGTATGAAATCCTGTGCTAGTTAATCCATAGCAATATTGCACTCATCAAAACAATCCACAGTATCAGAGATTGTTTAAACCCACAGGAACAGCAAAAGAAACAAAACGCTAAATCCCTTGTGAATGGGGACTGGTAATCTAGTGGATAGTGACTGGCTGCTTAATGTTGGAAGTACAGTAGATTCTACTGGGAAAAATAAAATGTTGAAATGTAGTGCGCCAAAGCACATTCAAATTATGAAATGTTACATATATATATATTCAAAAATGTTTTTTACAGTCTAATTTGCAGTTGATTTAAGTTGCATGTTTCAACAACAGTAATTTAGGGCTCATACAGAGTATTTTATCCTAACCAAATTTTTCCTTCATCAGGCCCATTTGGTAGACAGATCGATTCAGCAATGCAGTTTTGTTGTAATAAAAGTGGGTTTGTTGTTCTAAGCACAACAAAAGCTCTGTAGGTTGTAATTGCATTGTTTTTCTGCAGGCTTGTTGGCACCTTGGTCAAAGGCAAGCTCCTGGGTGCCTCTAGGACTCCCTATCATGTAAATTAGGCCCTTTTTCCTTGCCAAAGCAATCATGACATTGCACTGCTGCTGCAATGCTAGGTTTGCAAATAAGCCATGTCAGACGCACACACAGGACACCGGATGTTACCCTCTTGTTTCCCTTTCTCAGCAAACTGGAGAGTCATACCAGTTGGCATCAGTGGAATTTGGTTTGAAGTAGTGCAGTATTTTACTTTCGTTGTCAAATTGCTTTGCAAATGAGCCCCATCCTGGCACAGTTTCAAAGAGCTTGTACTATATGTGCAGCTTCCTTCAGGCACTGGTTTCTGAACCTTCATCATTCTGAATGCATATGCACAGTGCTGCACTAAGCTCACATGGAAGTCTAGATAAACATGCCAAGCTGGGAGGGAGATGGAAAGCAGCATGCCTATGTCTTGTCAGCCTGTCTGTATCTGGCTTCTATGTTCTTCAGCTTGACTGACAAGGTCTATCTAATAACATGGCAGGTAGACAGTCTGCCTGCCTTGTAGGTTTTTACCCATTAAAATGATATTCAATCATTTTTTGATGGGTTTTTTTCCCCCCAAACCACGCCTTATAATGATTCGAGGCTTGAGTGCCATTCAAATTGAAATGTTGTGTCGCTTGAAGCCACATCAAAATAATTGTTTTGATATGTCCCGCTTTTTGGTTTGGCAATGACATTAATAGGGGATGATCGTAGAATGAGGATGAAGAAGAGTTTTTGAGGTACGTTGACTAAATTTGAGCCATGGTTCCCCTGGCTTGCAATTATAGGGTTTCACTCTGGGCAGCATAGAAAAGGCATTGCTTTGCGATACAAGTGTTGCACATACTGTGCATCCCTTTGATTGCATGTCCAAGTCAGCAGCTAAATAATAATAATGCAGGGATTGAAACACTACAAAATTGCCTAAGGCTCAGAAATTGCTAATGAACAGCAGCGGGGCGTAGTGGGAGGTGGGGAGTGGGGACTCTGAATTCTTTACTTCCTGTTTCAGTGGCGAATAATCTGTGACATTGGGAATGCATTGCCCCACATTCAAAACATAAGTGCTGTTACCTCAAAAATGGGAAAACATCAGTAGCATGAGTAGTGAAATGATGATTAACATTGTTTGGGACAAAAGCAAAACTGCTCATCTTACTCAGCACACTGTGAAACTGCTAATCACACACCAACACGACAGCCCTATTTATTTATTTAGTTTTATATATCACTTGGTAGTGTGGATTACCTCTGATAAGCAGTGTGAGCATGAGCTCCCTCATCATAATATTACAAATAGATGTGTTTTACGCTTGTTACATTCTTTTCTTTCACAGCCTGTCAGGAGCTCTTGTCACACTATAGAGAATCATCAAGCAACGGAAAATCCATGGAGAGGGATAGAGAGAAGGATATAAAGGGAGAATATATTTTTTTCTGAATGTGCCGCAGATCAAAAACATGGCAGTCACATGATCAAAGGCATTTGATAATCCTTGAACTACAGTGCTCCTTTAATCCTAGTGAGAGAACTATATATATTTTTTTTTTTTTGGGTGGGGAGGGGGAGGGAGAAACAATGTTGGGGTGGTAAACAGAGCTAGAAAAGCAGGAACTAGCTGCTGGAAATGCAGTTTACTAAATGTAGCTAAGCACTTTTGAGAGGAGCCTGGGAAGTTGACAGCATAAAGCCTCCTTGTGTGTGCAGAGAATGCAGGCAGAGCTGATGGGCCCAGAAACACAAATGTGCCAGAAGTCCCTGTCCACTCAGCACTGAATAGCACTCTTGTTTTTTCATGGGGGTTTGTTGAGGAAGTTGGCTTGTTGAATGTGACCAGACTGCCATATACATCTACATCTGGCATATAGAAACAGAGGGCAAGTTAAACATGGTTCGTCCCTAATCTTTTCTCACGGCAAACAAATAAGTCTCCAGCATGATAGCTTGAGTTTCGTGGTTAGCTGCAGATTGTACTGTACTGTAAGCGATCGCTTACATAGGCTTTGTATTGTGCGTCGTTGAGACATGAGCAGTTTGTACGGTATGATTGAGTTAAGGTCTGAGGTTATGCTTAAGGAAAACAAAGCGGAGGGACAGCAGACATGTTTCTTGCGAAGTCAGCACGGCTCCAAGAAATCACAGAGAAGAACCTCATGTTTCAGTTATCTTTCCGTTTCCTCAGAAAATAAAGTTTGTTATATATCACAGCATTGTGCTCTTTGGCCCTCATCAAATTACAATAACCACCCCAGCACTCTGAAAAGACAAAAACATCAATATGTGGTGTAATCCAAGGCCCTCTGTTGCAACCCTTGTCAATAGTGTTTCCCTATCAGATGCAAAATGTTCCAGACCAAAGGTGGCCTGAAAAATGCGACGGTTGTACAGTAATGTTTTTCTCTGCAGTGCTTCACATTTAATATTTTTTCTCCCAGTTGCAAGAATATCATCACATTTGTACCTCCTATTAAAACATGGAGTTATTGTTGTAAAAGCTGCATGGTGTCTGCACTGTTGAATAATTGATGCTTCATATTTATCTTTTACATGCGTGAGCTACACTGGAGTTGTGACAAAGGAACATGGCCTAAATGAAAAGTAATGTTTTGTTTTGCACAAAGAATAAAATATGATTTTAGTGTTGTTAATCCTGTTGAATTAAAAAGAAAAAAAACATTGATTATAGCCTAAGGAAATGTTGCTTTGTGTGTTTGTGTATGTGTGTGAGTGTTTGTGCACACACGCGCGCGTGTGTGTGTGTGTGTGTGTGTGTGTGTGTGTGTGTGTGTGTGTGTGTGTGTGTGTGTGTGTGTGTGTGTGTGTGTGTGTGTGTGTCTGAGCGGGAGACA
>OMKZ01024612.1:23653-53117 GCA_900302535.1 Neoniphon sammara
GAAAATACTTAGTTTTTATTAAAATAATATTAATAATAATAATAATAGTAATTATCCATCTATCTATCTAATCTATCTATCTATCTATCTATCTATCTATCTATGATAAACTTGAAAACTTCATAATAATTGTTCTTAATTACTATTCTTAGAATTACTTATTGTTATTGAGCAACCATGTTAACTTCTGCTAGAAACAGAGAAGTTGCAGTGCAGGTATTTTGGGCTCTAAATAAATTTGAACTTGAACTTACCTAGTTTGAGGCAGTAATTTTTACCCCAGTGCATTTTTTATTCTTCTGGCAAGGTGATGAAACCTTGAACCACTTTGGTGGTCTATTCAGTTATGGATGACAGAATTTATAGTTTGTTCAGCCTCAGTATTTATTTACCTCGGCCATACAGTTTACTATCTTGAGCCATTATTGTTTATTTGGTAGTAGGCTAAAATTAGCTAATTTGTGAGAGACGATGAGTGCAATGTATTTTCAATGAATTTGTTGTTTGGTGTGTGCCCTTGTTTGCACTTATGTGTGGGGATATATTCAGTCTTGGATGACAGAATTTAAAGTTATTTCAACGGCACTATTTACTGTGACCATATTAGCAACGGTTTGCTATCTTGAACTATCGTTGTTTGCTAATGTTAGCTAACTGTGGGAGCTGCAGGGAAGCACTCCAACATTCTTAGGCTATTAAGGTGGAGAGACCATGTGAGTAATGTACAGTTTTGGGGATATCATTTGTTTGGAACCAAGGTCGTGCTGGCAAACAAGAAATATTTGAACTTTATCCTACGAGAAAAGATGATACAGCTGACAATCTGTAAAACACACACACACACACACACACACACACACACACAGATACCATTTCCTTCCCCTCTTCACTCCCCAAAGTAAACAACTCATGTTTATTTGTCAAATCAATTATTATATCATGATTACGGTCCTAACCCGTCTGTAGGGAAAATTTTGTCTACTAATTCTGACATCCCAGCTAGGCCCATTCATCCATTTATATTTCATGAGCTTAGTGTTTGTGCTGCAGCAAAGGCCTGGCTGGGTTTTCCTCTCTCTTGTGAGGTGTTCTCCCTCTAAGTTGCGATGAAATATAGATGTTAAGAGTCTGGACAGTTGAGTGTCTCCTCTCTCCTGGCGATACCATAAGGAAGCCATTAATAGTGTCAGGGAGCATCAGACATACCACAGGCACATAATTGGATATGAGGACATAACTGAAAGCACCTGCTTGGCATCAACAGGGCCTTCCTGAGAGGCAGGCCGTCGGTGGGTTCCCAAGGAAGTTTGTGAAGCCTATCCACTTCCCTGCTGGGTTCACCTCACCTAGTGCACTTTGCATTTCTCACTGAGGTCAGCTCAAGATGGCTCCTGCTTTTTCTTTTTTTTGTTTTTTATGATGGCATTGTGAATATGCAAATACTTCAGATCTTTGCATAATCACAAGCAGCGGGACCATCTGTTGTTGGCTTGTTGACTTACCTTGCGTCTGCTTTTTAATGGTGTTTTCTTGTATCTGAGTGATGTATTGGTGTATTAACATTGTGATAATCATCTAACCTAAAAAAAAAATGCACGCAGGCGCGCATGCAAAAAGTCTGAACATATGTTCAGTGAAATCTTCTGACAGAGATTTTTAATCTTTGTGGAAGGAAAGAAAGAAAGAAGGAAAAAGTGGAAAACAAAACAAAATACATCATTATACCCACTTGCACGACACAGGATAAGATGATATTGTCAAGATAAAGATTTAAAATATGACCATCAACAAAAGCTGTGGTCTTGGATTAGTGGGCGGCTAAGACCTGCTTGTTGATACAGGGTCGCTTAGCCCCACTGAACTATAATGCACAAATGCTAATGGCACGGACCAAGGAAATAAGCTGCACCTACTGTCACTAAAGATTTGCTAAGAGATGCCCTCCACAGAAAACATGTCCCTGATAATGTGTTTTTCTTGTAGAATCTGAACCAGACGCCAGAGAAGTCTTTCAACTCACCGCCCCCCATTTGTCCTCATAAGGTAAGCTCCAGCTTTCTTTCAGCAAAGAAACAAACAACATTATGTGGAATAATTGCAGATATTTGGAGCATTTAATGTTTTGCTTAGGCTTGTTTGTCTCACATGTCACATTTGTACTGTATATGTAAGTTAAATTGCAGAGCCTTCTCAACTTCTCACTTATGTGAAACTTAATGCGGCGTATACTTTTTCCTTTTCTTTATCAAAGAATATGTAAATTAATCAGTTTATCATTGATTCTAAAAAAAGATTTTCATCTCAGGTACAACCAGTTTAGTGCAAGCCATCTCTTCCTCCTATTTCATCATAAGTGTTGTATGATAATTCACCGCTTGCTTTACATGAGGTGAGGAGGGCAGATTTATTCAATGTTAATTTGTCCCGTCTATGCACAGTCAAAGTCATCACTTCACTCTGACGGTCTCAAGTCATCTTCACAACTTTTCCCCTCACCTCCTGCTCCTGGTGCATGTCTCTTGCAAATGTGATAATGTGTTATGTAGTGAAATTCACACAATTTCAGTTCACTTAGCGCCTAATGTGTTAAAAATGCCTGTGTCCTTTTCTGCTTGAATGGGCGGCACGGTCAAAAGTGGCTCGTGCAACGGTGAACCTTGGTAAAAAAGAACCCGGTGGAGAGAAGCCGTCTGACAGGCTGTCATCAAGTGATCAACGCCCAGCACCACTCCACACATTGCAAATGCACAACTAGCTGTCTAAAATGACTTGGGTGGCAATGAAAGCTGCAGACGGTGGTACGACAGTAAATAATAATAAAATATGATACCTCCCCCCTCCGGTCTCTGTCATTGGGAAATAATGAGAGAGGCAATCTGCTTTTGTTCAGGACTCCGTCAACGCAAAATGACACTGTAATTGCGCGCATGTCCTTCACATATAGTAGGGCCTGAACCGTTCATATTTAGAGTGTTTATAATTAGAGACTGCAGTCCGATATTGTCGAGTGTAAAATGGGATGGTGCAGAAGTTTCTGTTTAGTAAGTAAGTACCGCACTGCCCTTAAAATTCAGGGTGTTACAATTATGAGCTATCTGCTTCTCTTTTGATGACTCCATACAGTATGTTGGTCACCTCTTCCCCTCCCACTCTGTCTCTCTCTCTCTCTCTCTCCCTCCCTTCTTAAACAGCTGATCAGGGCTGATGTAATGGGGGAACACCGTGGGTTTGTGGATGGTGTTATTCACGTTTTAGCTGTTAGCAGCAGAACATAATCTCCCTCTCGTCAGCTCACATTAGTCTCCATGATCCGCACCAACCCAATATGTGCCGCGAATGCAATGGGCCAGCCGGGGTAATTTAGTATGTCAGTCAGCTCAGGAGGCTGGTAAAATGAGTAAATGGCTGGATATGATTTATATGAAAAGAATATTCTGATTATAATGGCTCTCAGAATAGAATATCCTCTCTCTTTTTACACTTCTCTTCATCTGCATTGTATGCATTCCCGGGATAGATAGTGAAATGAACAGAGGGCTTTTAAACTGACTGCTCTGTGATTATATTAAGAGTGTGAGAGGGAGAGAGCGAGGAAAGAGAGGGGAGGGAGGAGATCGGGTGCCTGAGCGCTAAGTATACATAATTGCTTCTTGACACATTGGCCAAATTCTGCAGTGCCAGGATCTGAGCGAAGATGATTAACGGCTGTCCGAGTGGGTGGGCACCGCAGGTCGTTCAGAGCCTTTGGTTTCCATAGCGATTCTAGTCTAAAGGCCATACATTGCATTCTGAAAATCCCAGAGGTCTGCACATTGTTAAACTACAATTATAACTCACATCGAGAGCATTGTCTGTCCACCGCAAACTCTCTTATTCATCCAACAAGCGGTTTTGCTGGTTTCCCCCTTCATCCCGTTTTTACTTTCTCCACTATTTCTCTTAAATGGTCTCCTCTGGCTGGTGAGAAGCTAAAGAGTGAAAATATCGTGTTCTGTGAATAATTGAAGAGGGGGGCTCACCTCAGAGCACCGCTACAATGAGGCAGTCAGGGTAAGAGGTTAGGGTAAGATCATATTTCTGACAGTAGGCTTCAGGCTGTAGAAAATTGTGCCAGTTCGTCAAAAGCCCCCCACCCCCCTCTTCTAAAACTACAACATGAATAACAGTTTCTCATTAAAGCACAACAGGATTGGAATAAAATGCGGGCAGGGAGACACGCATGTGAACCAACATACGGTATATATACAGTAGAATCACAGTTTGAAACCCTGGTGGTGAACAGAAACTTGCATATCAATATAATAAGCTCAATATAATACTCATCAGGAACAAAATTTCTTGCTATGTTACATACAAAATAATCCGTTGTTTGCCAGGGAGAGCAGTGTTCTGGCCCATTAGGTTTTGTGTGTATGTGTGAGGGGGTTTGTGTGTGTCTGAATGAGTGTGCACACATGCATAAGTGCATATATATGTCTATGAGAACAGTGCAACCTAGTTAGGTGACAGATGGAGAGGGCGAGGGATGGGGGTGGGGATCAAGCACCTCTGCCGGTATGGGGCCTGCACTGCACCCTGTTCCTGCCAGCTCCGAAATTGCTAAGGCAAAAACTAAAGCCCCTGCGACTCCACCATGTCATTTCACAGTTTTTGTTTTCCCCCTGAAAACCAGAGCATCTTCACCTGGCATGGTAAAGGTTGAGTGATGAACAGTGACAAACAAGGCTTTTTGCCTCTTGAAGCACACTTTTTTTCTTGTGAACTAGCAGTAGTATGCAAATGTGAACACAGTGATAACCACAGATAAAATGGTTCATGGGGATCTTGTGTGCGGCAGCATTTTTTAAGCCAAGGAAAGGCCGCTGGTGAATAAGCACATCTTAATGATGATTCATTCTGTATAATAAAAGAAAGTCCCCCTGGCATCCAAACAAGAGGCTAGTCATGCAGCAATTAAGCTTAGTTAAAGGCAACGAGCAAACTATGGGTGGTTAGTGAGGCATCTTCATCAACATGTACGTCCACATGCACGTACATGCACATTGTAATGCACAGCCACAAATACACTCATTCGCTCACTTGCACACATACACACACAATTCATTTGAGGTAAATGTGATCTTGGAAGACAAGCAGCAACAACCCACGGCTCCATCAGGGTGCCTGGGGTTGCATTGGTGGCCATCCTCAAACAAATAATGTGGTGTGACTGAAAAAAAGACAATCCAAAAGGTCATTTGTGACCTCTGGGACCGGTACTGTGCAGCATCTGTCACTAGCAAGCACAGCATGTCCATGTCAAATGGCAAAAGGTATGCGGTGCAGCCATCCTGCCATGCGATAGAGGCAGTAGGCCTGTATACATAGCACACTGTCGCAGTTGCAGTAACGGGTTTCTGCAGCTTTCTTGGCTTATCTGCAGTGCATCCAACATGCCATATGTGACATGACTGGTTGAATGACTTTAAGGGCCAGACCCAGCAAGGCTAACATAATGTGGCCACTTTAAAAAAATTCCTGTATATACTTAGTTATATGATTGAATTCACTTTCTTGGCATCAATTTACATTAAATCCGATCCTTTACAGAAAAGAAGAAGAAAAAAAATCACCAAATTGTCTTTGATGTTATTTAAAAGTAAAAATACATTTGACTGCTTCAAAATTCCTTTTGAATTACACATTGAAAATTTAGACTTAAGCCCTCCAAGAAGTGAATCCCAGATTACATTCCATCTATATGGTTAGTATTCAGTGCATTATACCATGGCAGTGTAAACCCTCAGAATGGTCTTGGAGGTTGAGGCTATCCCCAAAGGCATTGTTGGCTATGAGGAGCCTCCATTTTTAACTGAAGATGTCATCTCCCTAGCTGCCATGGTTCCCACAACAAAGGTTAATGACATGAAGAAATTAAGGGAAATTGATAAAGGGAAATATGATTCCTGCTTCCCCCTCAGAGACCTTGCAGTGCTGAGAGAATATGAATCAGACCACGCCTCACTGCCTCGCTGTGGAATCAATGACACTCCATCGCTAACCAAATTTCTCTTTTTGAATGACGAAATCCAATCTTCATGGACACACAAACAAATTGGATATCGTGACAGCTGCATTAGAAAAAGAACACAGAAACAAAAGGACAACATGCGACGCCCCTAAAAATACAGCGTGACTATCGTGTGGAAATTGCATGTCTCACAAAATTTCATTCTGGATTCTCTCAAAGTGCAAATGAGGCAGAGTTGTGTAGTTAAATGTATTTCCCAGATCCCCTTCTGCTGTAGTCCCTCTCTCTCTCTCTCTCTCTCTCTCTCTCTCTCGCTCTCGCTCTAGCTGTCTTTTTCTAGCTCGTGCCGTACAGCATATCTCCCCCCCACATCCAGCTAAACCAATCAGGGATTTGAGGGCCTCACTTCCAATCAATTACCACCCAAATCAGTGCAGAGCCCTTTGATATAGAATCATTTGTCAAATCACTGCAGATGGCTGAGGGCAGGTACCCCGGTGCCATAGGCCATATCCGTGTGGAACTCTCCGCTCAAGGTGGGCTCTCCTGACGCGCCCCAACCCATTAATAGGAAGTCATTGTGCGCTTCAGGACTGCAGCCCAGCCGCCTGGTCCCCCAGATTGCTAATGTATAAGCATCTTAGCTCGACCAATGGATTATACCAAGTCCCAGAGTCTAGTGTAATAATTTAGACTATCTTTAGGAGAGGCGCAATGTGACTTTCATAGGTCCTACTTAAGGCGCTCATAAAAGCAACATAAGGCCTGTATAAACTGTAATTATAGTCTACATGCTGTTGATTGTTGTTTCAAAGGTTAGTTATTGGTGACATTCTGTATATCTTTCAGTATGTAATTGGGTTACTCCAGTTCACTGCAAAAAATTTCCATTTTGACAAGTCATTTAGTCTCATTCAGTATTAAAATCTTGTTTTTCTTCAAAGAATCAAAAAAAAAAATGTTAGTGGGATGAGGTAATCCCACTTGTTTCCAATGCAGTTTCACTTGTCTCAGGTTTTTTTTTTTTTTTCTGGGAACAAGTATAAATATGCTGAAACAAGGCAGAATAAGGCAGATCAGCCCACTAGTATCAAGAAAATGACACTTGGTTTAAAAAAAGGAAAGAACGAAAAGAAAAATGGAAACAAGTTGATAGCATTGAAAACAAGCGGGATTATCTCATCCCACTGGCAAATTTCATCACTTTTTAAGAAAAACAAGATTTTAAGACCGAATAATATGAGACTGAATGAATTGCTAACATGGAGATTTTTTTTGTAGTGTACTCAATGGCAGTTTAGGTAATGAAAGACTGAATTTTCTTGCACATCAACAGAGCCATGTCACGTAGCTCTTTGACATTAATTCAGCACTGTGAACTTCTTGTAATGTGTGTTTTAATGACTTAAAGGTTCATTACCTTGTTTAGAGTGATGCAGCTCAAAGATTGATACTGGTTTGTCTAAGAAACAGATCTCCAAAATTGAACCGCAGTCCTGTCCTTAGGTGATTTGGCCTGTCAAAACTTTAATAAAATGATAAATAACTAAATACATAAATATAGAAATACAACCTCGGAATCCAAAAGCCCTAATTTATAGATGGGACATTAATCATAAAACGCTCAAGATTCATGGCTGTGGTCTAAGTTATAAAAGAGCTTCTTTTAATGATTTTATTCATGAGCAAAGTATTATTCAATGCCTTCATGATTCAGTGATGTATCCTGGCCTCTTATTTTTTGCTCCCTACCATTATAAATCAGTGCATTGCTGTGGGATGACACGGATGCCAGCCCTCAGTTCTTTGTGCAAGAAGAAGACAAGTTCTCTGTAGTGTTTGATACACATTCTTTTAGAATCGGTCTTCAGATCAACACAGCGCAACTGTGTCTCTAGCAGACAGAACAAAGATCGCCCAAATAAGAAATGAAAAATAGATCTTGGGAAAAAAAAAAAATCCCAAAGAATCAGTGACCGAAAGTGTAGTACTTCAAAAGACCTCACTGGTCAGTTGTTATCTGGAAACACATTCTACCCACAGCCATGTTTTTACAGCGATCTGCATATTTATCAGCAAGCTACAACTGTAAATAGCCTAATAGGTTTTCTTGTCTTGCTTCCTGTCCTCAGATTTCACAATTTACAACCTCTATACAAGCAACACTTTAATTGTTGCTGCTAATGAAGCAGCATGGCAAATTTATATTAACATGTCAAGTGTTTTCATGGATGTCATTGCCTCTTTGCTTTGTGCACTGGTGCAGTTTTAAAATTTTCAACAAAACCGCACATCCACACATTGGTTAATTTATCCACATATATGTGCTGTCTTGTCAAGAATATCCTGATGTGATATGAGGAGTGCACCTCATTATCTCTCTCCCTGGCATATCTATTTATTCAGGATAGTTTGTCGCCAAAAGACTGCATAGACAACAGACAATGTCATCTCCAATTTTATCCCCGCGATTTTCATGTTTTCCTTCACGACAGATGTTTCGTGATCTCTGAGACGCTTTGTATGGCTTCAGACAGGAAAGCCAAAGTGGGGGAAAGAAAAAAAGAGAGGAGGAAATTACATTAGTTTGAAAATCATTACAAGTGTATAAGCATTCTCGGCAAGAACATGCTGCACGGCTCAGGATATTTTTCTCTCCCTCTGCCCTTGCATATTTCACACTGGCGTAGTCTTTGGAGATGTAAGTCATACTGAGAGAATTTGACTCTGCATGCTAAAAAGGCATAAATATGGGAGAAAAAAACATAACCAGCAGATGACCTTATTATGCTCAGTGTGTACCATCCAGAAGCAATATTGCCTTTATTTGTCATTATTACCACCCGCCATTACTGTGAGTGGGAGGAATATCAATTTGACAGAGAGGGCCTCTGACTAAATGTTAAGGGGCCCCCCCTATCATGTGAGACATATCCCTACTGTTCTGAGTGGGCAGATATGGCTGTGTTTTACTACTTATGGATATTCAATGGGAGAGCACTGAGTGGGGCTTGCTGTAATAAGGCATTTACCAATGCAGAGTAGTACTGTGCACTGTGAGAACATATGTTAATGCACTTGGCTGTGGCCTGTGAAACAGCAAGAGGTTTGGAAAAAGAAGCACATGGGACTGGCCTCCTGGAGCACACATTTGCCTTCTACAAAGATATTAATATGACGGGCGCTCAGTGGTGGGAGAGGGGAAAAAATGACTTTGGCAGTGAGGAGAAGTTTGTTTTGGTGAATGGTGATGGACCCCAATCGGGTGAGGCAGGCTGGGGGAGAGGGACGGTTCTGTACTCGGCGGCTTTTGAATTACATCAATGGCACACTTTTAACTGACGGAGCTGCCAGAAAAACTGACATCAACATATTTGAGGAAGATATGCATGGAGCAAATGGGGATATGACTGTGAGTCTTGTCTCTGCGCTTCATCAATGTTTTATTTTACCAAGACTGCGCCACTGCCTTTGCGCGGATGATAGTCGGCGTGCTTTCTTATGAGTTGACAGTTACATATTGGCAACAAGTCGCCGAGATTGGAAAAAAATAAAAAATAAAAGGTAACTAATGGTAAATGGCAAGAAATTGTTTGGCATGGTCCTGGATTACCTGAGAAATGATTCCTAAAGCAGGCACTGCTCTCACCGGAGATGAAGGAAGAAGCATTGTCTCTTCCTGAATATTGAGTGTGTTGACCGTTAATATTTAATTGGTAGCAGCACTGGTCAAAGGAATCCGTGTATTGAGAGTACATCGAGCGCTTTTCTTCCTGTGTAGTGCAACTTCTTCCTTAGTTGCCGTTCTTAAACAATCAGGTCTGTTGGCTTTCTTTACTGTCTGTTACTTTACTTTTATTGCCATTTCATTGGTAGAAATAAACACATGACCTTGCCTGGCTGCTGTGGGCTTTTATGACCTGCGCCATCTCCACCAAGGTAGAGAGCAGCGCAATGGAGGAAAAAAAAAATTACTGCACAAAATGGTCATTTGTAATATTAAAAGCCTACTGACAAGGGCACTATCTTTCACTTGCTAGCGTCATTCAGCAGACTTAAAAATTACTTATGAGGTATGAGAGGAAAGGAGGGGTTGCTGATGCTGAAATTGAGGAAAAGTGATAATTAGCCTGACTGGGCATCCTGGTATTTTAGTAAAAAATAAAATAAAGAAAGAAATGTGTAGGTTATCTGAGAATTGTAGTCCCTTCTTCTAATCAGTGATACTGGAATCTTTATTGGGATCACTAGGTGAGTCTGAAAAGTCTAATTACACAGATAAAGATACACAATACATTAATGCATACAGCCAACTGGGTGATGTGGTATAAAATAATTCACTTTTCCCCCCAATATGTCTGATGCACAGTACTTATGTCTCTGATGAATTTGATGCTTTAAGATAAATATTGATCCGCTACATACTGCTGCCCAGATGATTGGAACCGCAACCCATGCAATCATTTTGAAGTGGGACCTATCAACGGCTCAGCAGAGACAAGGCTATTATTTTTCGAGACATTAATAAAGTATTATCACTACTCGTTCTGACATTCTCATTGAAATTTATAACAAGGGAGCAGTCACTTTTGAGTGTTCATGTTTCACAAGCTCCTTTGTGAAGTCCTCGTGAGCGGTGATGATATGTGAAGCGACAACTCCAGCCTCAGTTCCAGATGGATGACAGGGACTATATTTTGACACCCATAAGAGATATACTGAATGACATTAGAGCCAACCATATGGCTGCCAACTGTGTGTTTAAAGTTAAGTCAAATGCAACTCCGAGTTTCCAGGCGATCATATTCACAAATATGCTGAGAATCATTAATCAGTGTCATCATTGTGTGTCTTGTTTGCCAGTGGGTGACAGTGATGAGTGATTCTTGCTCTGCGCTTCAACATCAGGCTGTGATGCGGTTTGCCGTCGCACATCACAATCCACGGACAATGCCTCTGCCACTCTCAATGAAGAAAGCTGTCAGATCTTTCAGTGGGAGAGAGATCAAATGGATTAACTATTCACATGTTATGAGGACATGTTGATAAACCAAAGGTTTGACATGACAATGGGCTCGTCCCCTCCGCTCCCTTTTCCAAAACGACTCCTCTCCGAGATTCAGTTAGCGGCCAGTTTATTAGCTGCACATCCGCATTCACGCAGCGCACTCCTCCAGACAGTGAGTCCAAGTTTTGTTACTCAGTATGCAGACAGGCTTGAGAGGTTCAGCAACTGTTCAGCCAATCCAGTGGTCTCAATCCATATGCCATCCAGAGCCCTTCATTTGCAGATTTTCATTCTGGCAAATGCCTCACCAGTTTATTTCAATGATTCTAGCTGAAGATGTGCAAATCAGTGAAATCAGCTGCTTGGATGAAAACTTGAATACACATATCAATTTCACATGGTTGGAGACCTCAGGACTCAACATTAGAATGGGCAAGACACAACTGCCAGTCAAATAAGAACAAGAATATGAGGCTACAGTAGTAATCATCAAACCTAGATGGTTGAAGACTGCCTTATATCATCGGTACAAGCTGGAGATGAGGTTGTAACAGTGTGAGAGGTTTCTGCTGCAGACTTTTGGCCCCTTAGTACCAACAGAGCATTGTTTGAATGCAACACGGTACCTAAACATTATTGCTGACTGGGTGCATCCCTTCATGGCTATTTTTTTTTCTCAAAATGGACCCTCTGACAGGATAATGTGCCATCTTCTCAAGATGGTTCCAGGAACATGACACTGACTTTAGTTTACCTCAGTGGTCTGTGCGGATCTCAACCCGGTAACACACTTTTGGGATAAGCCGAAATGGGGATGTTCGCAGCATGAATGTGCCATTGAAAAACTGCAGAAACTGCAAAATGCTGTCAAGTCAGGGTAGACCCAGATCCCTGTGGATCATCTCCAGCACCTTTTTGAATTCATGTCTCAAAAAAAAAAAAAAAAAAATCTGGCAGTTCTAAAGGCAAAAATGGGTCCCAACTGCCACCTCCGTGTACCTAATAAAATGGCCAATGACTATGTTTACAATACTGGTAAAAGGCTACGCTTCAGTCAGTGACCTCCGGCTGAAATATTCTTTCCCATCCTTGGCTTTTTAGCACAGACACCATGACATCTTGAATTTGCATAGTAGTAAAGATCAATGTAGCTCTCGGAGCCTGGTGTGACACTTATTCAAAACAGCTCCCCTTTTTCCCCAGTGTAGTCTGGGAGCAGAAGGGGGTGAGCAGGCGGTGACTGATGTGGGTAAAAAAAGCCAGACACTTCTCTGCTGTAGTCTACCTCAAAGTGCATTTTGTTGCATATCTTCTCTTGGTAACTACCTGCAACCCTCTTCGCATCAGTACTGCATCAAGTTCTGTTTTGCACTTACATTTGATGCTGTTTGATGTCAGTCAAGATGTGAAAGAAGGAACGGAAGGGTAAAAAAGCAGATCTTCTCCAAAACCGGCATGGCTTTTTATTTTTTTATTATTTTTTTCCATCCTCATCTTTTAGCTCACATGAATGATTTTGGTAAGAGATGATTATTAAGTTAGATGTCACTGCATTATGAAGGATGTCCTTCAAGCCGCGCCTGATTTCAAGGGACAGCTTGACAAAACTCACTTTGAATTTGGTTGAAAGCATGTCTAATTGAATTTTGATACATAATTAAATCAAGCAATAAATCAGCCCAGATCCCAGTGCAACCGACAATTCAACACTCCTGAGCACCACAAGCTAATTATGATGAAGTTATTATCTCAGCCGAAGGGAGTTCTCTGAATGGCTCCTTCTGAATCATGTAGAATCTTTTCGACTAGAATGTGCTCAACCTTGAACAAAGGACACCTCTTATTTAGTATCCAAAAGATCTTATTAAATATCATTTGTTAGTTATTAATGCATGTTGCAACGTTGTCCTATTTTATAGCACGTGATTACTTAGTGCAGTTAC
This sequence comes from Neoniphon sammara, assembly GCA_900302535.1. Classification (NCBI taxonomy): domain Eukaryota; kingdom Metazoa; phylum Chordata; class Actinopteri; order Holocentriformes; family Holocentridae; genus Neoniphon; species Neoniphon sammara. Next base: position 36,615 of record OMKZ01024612.1, read on the forward strand.
AGTAGTTAAATGTTTTTGCTTCACTTGTATAATTACAGAAATGCATTGATGCACCATGCTAGAAATGATCTGATGTGTTGCAGCTTAACAATTACAGCTGGTACTAATTCCTATCAATAATCCCACAACATGTAGGTAGCCGCTATATTGATTTAACATGGATTTAAAGCATCATCCTCATCATCTGGTTTCCAGTCTCATATGGTTAATCAATTACATCCTCTGTGGTTTAACTATACTTTAGATGCCATGCACTGCGCATGAAATCTCATGATATAAGGTATTAAAAGAAGTCTAATTACAGCTTTCCAGCTATGCGTCATATCGCATTCGTTTAATACCTGTCTTAAGAAGACAAACTGTCATGGCGGTAAGCAGGGGTATAGCATTTTGAATCAGTGCAAAACAAAAAGCAGAAGTTAGTTATGTCTGTTGCAAGATTCACATAAATAAATAAGCATAAATGAATAAACTGTTTCAATGATCAGCCTACTTTAAACTAAGAACCTTTTACAAATACATGTAGGAGGGGGAAAAGCATAACTCCCTAAGTCCCTGGACAACCATACTAGATCTAGCCGGTATGGTTTTCGTAAATGAATCCTCTGCAACAATTACCGGAGTAGCCTCCTTCTGCATAATTTGATGAGCAAAGAGAACATTGATGAACTTTTTTAATTATTACGCCGCCTGGGACTCCGACACAAGCGGCACAGAGAGGGAGGGGGTCCACCACCACAGCTGCTATAAGGAGCTTTTTTTTCCCTTTTTTTCTTTTCCTCTTCCTACCTCCCCTTTTTAATTCACCCAATTTGTCGGTCCAAATGAAACAGCGAAAGGTTAGAGTGTGGAGTAATTAACAGCAGCTAGCCTAATGAAATCAGGAGGGGCTGGTACACTGGGAGGATCAATAACTCACTAAGAGTGAAGCAAGTGGGGGATTGTCCAGGGGAAACACACATATACAGACCACTTAATAATAATAAGCTGATGAAAAGGCAACATGTTGTCCACTTGTAAATCAAAATTGGTTCGAACACACTGTGACATTATTGCTCTCTAGTAATTGTGTTAAAGTAAAGTTCCTCCTTGTGCACCCTCAAGAAGTATATAGGATTTACACCACTGTGTAGACTGCTGAAAGGGTTTCCCTTTATTGAATGCCAATAAGAACATCAATGCACTTAGGACAACTGAACACCAATGCAGAGGGAAATGGGGATTGTATTTATCTAAGACTACACTTAAGTATATTGAAGACTTTATTAGCCCCTTTTGATGAGGAGGTGTTTGTTTGCAACAGTTTTATCGTGCTGTCTGAGACATGCTGTGTTTGCCAGAAATATAAGAGATGCAAACTTGAACTCTGCTCTGCTTCCTGGCTGAGACGTTAATGTCTCTTGTGCCTGGGCACACGAGCAGATGGCATGCACGTCTAAATTTTACTCTTGTGTATATATTGGTATATGTGCATATGTGTATGAGACTGTGCGGGTGTGTGTGTGTGTGTGAGAGAGAGAGAGAGACAGTGTGTGTTTGCCTGTGTGCATGTGTCGTTGTGACACAGCCACCTGACAGCGCTTTCGTTTTCTTCCCATTGATAAATTCAGCCAGATCCAGCCGGTCTGTAGGGCCAAACACTTGATAGCAGGCAACATGCCTTTTCCCCCCACCTTCACTAAACAGCTGAAGTAGAAGGCTGTGGCACTGTCCTGACATTTTTGGAATACTGAGCAGCTCTGACAAGTCCTGCTTGACCATTATTTTCACCGACTTCACGCAGGGAGACTGGTTGAATGGAACAGTGGCACATTGTAGCGAGCCTCACCAATGAACCCCGAGCCAGAGTCACAATAAATGTGAAATCGGCAATGGGCGAGCTTTGGCAGCTCCAGAGACTGGGGCAAGCCGGCGTGCTCCCAGTCGTCTTCCCTCTCTTTTTCTGTTTCTCCCACATCTTCAAAGGTATTTACACTGCGAAATAAACTGTTATGTGGGAGGCTGTGAAGACGGGAGCGGCAGATCTCATTAGTGTTAAACTATTAGGAGTATGAGGGCCCCGGAGACTCGAGGTTTTAAGGCTTTGAGTGTACCTTGAAGTTATCACATCATACACTCTTTAAAATTACTTTCACAAACTGCAGAGAGGGGGCTTGATACACCATTTTGTTAATTTTGACTCATTGCTAGAGGGCAGAACTCCAGTAAAGCTTTGCATTGTGGTGCTGCCCTATCGCTGAAGGTTTGGGGAGGTGATTAAAATGTAAAGTGTTGGGGTTCATTTTCCACACGATAAGAATGTAATGGAATGGATCTTTGTCGACAGCGTTCGTAATTGTGAGTCCAGCTGTTAATTGCCGAGAACGAGAACGGCTAATGTCAAGTTGACTGTCGTTCCATAGCAGTGGTTCTCGGCATGTGTTCAGCCTGTCCAAGTTGTAAGTTTTTGTTCCAGCCGTACTTTTGCACACCTGGTCCAGTTAAGGGCTTGATGCTGATTGGTTGAAACAGATGTACCTGAACAGGGCGTGCACGAAAGTGTGTGGCCCTTAATTGGATGAGGCGTGCAAGAGTAGAGTTGGAACCAAAACTTTCAGATGGTAGTTGAGGACTGGATTGAGAATCATTGTTCTGTACAGTAGCATGTGTTGAGACTGCAAGCAACTTGAACACCGCAGGATCCAAGAAGTGTCTCTGAGCTGAGTTAATTGGTGAAATGAGTCATCTTCAACTAGGGCTGGGCAATATATCAATATTATATCATCATATAAGACTAGATATTGTCTGGGATTTTGGATATCATAGTATCGTGATATCACGTATATGTTGTCTTTTCCTGGTTTTAAAGGCTGCATTACAGTAAAGGGATGCATTTTTCTGAAGTTATTAGACTGTTGTGGCTGATCCAGTATTTGCCTCTACCTGCTTAGTCATCATATCCACATTACTAATGATATTTAACAACAATCTTTTTGTGTGTATATATTTAGTGAAAGCACCGACAGTCATCCCTAGTGTCAATATCGAGGTATTCAGTCAAAAATATCCTGATATTTGATTTTGTCCATATCGCCCAGCCCTATCTTCAACTGTATGATTCATATAAAAAAGATCTTTAATATAATACAACTCAGTTGTACTGCCAAATGTATGGGCATTGGCTCCTTTGCTGCGTGATAGGTCATTGGGAATTTTGAACTGTTTAAAGGCATAATGCCCTGTAGCTTTGCAAGGACTTATACAAGATTGGGAATAAATCTTTATGTATTTACTTTCATATTTTATATTGTGCAGTTGTATGCATATCGAGATTACATTATTAGCCAGTGTACTCAAAATAGTTTTTGAGTACATTGTGAGAAATTCTTTTATGATCCTAGATACACACACATCGGGCTTATTGTCTTGCTCTTGCACACTGCAGTTTTTGTTTGCACTGTAGATGTAATATTAGCAACCCTCCAGTCACCTACTCACAGCTGGAATACACTCTTACCTACTGCCTGTCAGTACCTTTTGATTATTATCCAGTCCCTCTACCTCTGTGCCAACCTGCCACCCCTTAGCTCTTACCTTCATTGGAGAAGAAGAGTTCTTGCAGCACTTCAACTTGTCTCCAGTTCATACTGGCACTCAGTGCTGTGGAGCTCAAGACTACAGTCACTATGCATTCGCTTTACAAGTTGCAGAAATATCAAACATAATGATGTATATATTGTTTCCAAACATGCAATACAATGCTACATATATGCTCTTATCACTCATATCTACATATTTATTCATTGTGCCGCCGCTGTGTCTCAAGGTTGGAATAAATTTGGATACAGAGACAGAGCACAATAAGGTCTGGTGTTTTTAATCAATTATTTATCCAATATTTTAATGATCAGAGAGCCTGGAGTGATCAAAGGCTCAGTTCAAGCCCCACTGCCTTTGCTCACTAAGACATCCCTCTGTACTTTGATGTGGTTCACCAACAAATGCACTTATCTTGAGCATAACTCTCACAGGCTTGGATGTGGGTACTTTGAAACCACTGGTTTTAGAGGTGTACATACAGAGAGGAGTGGATCACTGACCACACCCTACAGAAAGACCCATCACATGTTGATGGTCTCCAGCAATCAGCTGTACAACTGCTTTTTTGTACGTCACCTATAAAACAAGCATAGGTCACCTTCCCAGATCTCTGCATGTACATTATCATATATTTAATTGGTTGGCAAGGTCTGTAACTTGAAGTGTATGTCATGAGATGTTGAATAAAACATTACACTGAGGAGAAACAATTGTCTGATAGCAGCTTCAAATAAAATCCAACTTTTAAATGACCAGTCAGTGGATGCAAATGAGCAAAGCTTCAAACAGACCTGACAAATGTTCCCGTGCTGAAATATGCAATGCAAATAAAAAAAAATAAATAAAAATCACCATTCACCTAACCTTGGATGGCACTCGTTTCAAAAAAGAAAACTGCATTTATATGGGAATTCTCTTCCAAAAGTCAACCTAATAGCATGATCAGGTTGAAGGATTTGGGTCTGGTGCTTAACAGTTCAAGCCCTAGGTCCTCTATATTTTCTGAATCAATGATGCATGGTGCAAAGTGCAGTCAACGGCGCATGGCGCAGGTGCACAAGGCGTGGGGTCTGATATTTGGCATTTTCATGGCTAGAGGTGTGCCTCGGTCATGACCAATCAAATCGCCTCTTTCCCTTTCAGTTTAAAAGCGGTGCGCTCTGCACCATGGCGCTCTGACAATTTGGTGCTTGAGAGAACAATCTGGAGCGGATCCGCCACAAAAGCCTCTCCCAAGAGGAAACTGATGTCCTTGTGCTGGAAGGTGCAGAATGGCCATGAGCAAATATGCAGCGCCTAAATTAAATTGGCTTGGGAGGAAATAACACATTTTGGTACCATGTTGCCCTAGTCCTAGGAGAACCATTGCCCAAAGTAGGAAACATTTCAGTGATAGGCAAAGCGCCAAACAGAAGTTGGCGCAAGGACAGCTTGGCTACGGCAGGGGGCATCCACCAGCCCGTTAGTACCACAATCCCTTCTTTGTGCATCATGGTGGATACTGGCAGTTGTTTTTCTTTTTTTTTTCTTTTATTTGGCAGTTTGTCCTCTCTTTTTTTCCCAATTTTCAGTCCTATCCAATTCTCTGTGTACCGCAGTCACTTTCACTGCCCCCCCTACCGCTGGTCTAGAGAGGGTGTAGATTACCATGTGCTACCTCTTCTGCATGTGGAGTCGCCAGCTGTTTCTTTTCACCTGACAGCAAAGAGGATCAGTGGGAGAGTGTAGCGCGTGCAGAGGTTCACGCTATCTCCCCTGCATTCCCTCCACACCGAACAGGCACCCCGACCAACCAGTAGCAGCCGTTAGTGCAGTGACAAGGAGACGCTCCCTCACCGGCTTTCCACTCACAAGCCAATTATGCTCCCAAGTCCACCCAGCCAAGGTGGATGCATTGCCACCAGGAGCCGAAGCATAGTGACAGCACACTGACTAGGCTGGATGACAATCATTCAACCACTGCCACCCTATCTTGCATATATTGTTAGAATAAATGAAAACTGTATCTTATTTTTTTTCCTGCTTGAGGGATTTACATCAAACTGGTCCACAAAATGTCCACAAGAAAGGTTGTAAATCTTTTGACTAGGATCTGGTCCTGCAGACGTGGCTCGATAAAGCCATAAAAATAGCACAGAACATAACTGTGCTTAGCAGCCTGCACCATTGACCTGGATTGGTGCGAGCGCAAATCCTGGTAATCCTTGACATCAAAATTGCGTGCACTGCTTTGTTGTTACTGACACGCCCCCTTCTCTGCCTTTTCTTCCACTCTGATGAAGTCACAGCGAGTCACAAAAATAGGGTTGCAACCCATAATGTTAATCCAGGGCAGACTTAGCTACCTGAATTGAACTTACCATCTCATGATAAGCTTATAGTATTTATTCAGACATTCATCAGTCTGTTATATGTGATGAAGATCAGTCATCATATCTGTTTGCCCCTCACATAACATGGGAAAGAGTTCAACATAATTGCCTGATTGTATTTTCAGCTGAAATTGAAGTGTTCAATACTAAATGAGTTTAGTGACCAAGCCTGTGATATTACTCTAGTTACTCTAAAAGAAAGACATCATATAAAATAACCATGATATATGGTTTCTTAAGGTAGCTTCTCTTGACAGAATAACACACCACATGTTTAATTGTGCTTTTGTGTCACCAGGTGAAAGGTGGATAAGCATAACTGTATTGCTAAAACTATACTGAACATAAACCAGGACAGTCTAAAAGAATATGTTCTCTGGACATGAATTATGAGACTAAGTAATAATGAGACTAAAAATTAAAACTTCACTAGAAGAAAATCTAGTTATCTAAGTAGAAAATCTGTTATCAAGAGTTGTAAATTAAGTTTGAACAGGTGAATGTACAGTATGTGCCAGCAGCAGCCCGACCACCACACCTTTACTTTCCGCAGAGCTATTTCAATTTCTCTCTGTCTCCTCCGCTTAATCCTTTGCTGGCGGATCTGTGCACAGAGCACGTATTTGCTTTTCAAAGACAATGTCCTCATTTCACCAAATTTTGGGAGACCAGGGTCAGTAAAGTGGATGCTACCCCCTAATTGCAACGGTTTGTACTCTCCTTGCACCGACGGCAAGGGCAAAAAGTGCAAGAAAATGAATTTTAGCGTTTGTGTGGCCAACTGCATTCATTTGATACCTATAAGACATACCAAACCGCTCAAAAAGAGTATTTACAGTACAAATACAATACACCCCAGGTCTGTGCACTGCTCTAGGAAGTTGTTTGTCAAAACGTCTCAGGGAGTTTGTGATTTAGATTTGTTGTCCACCATGAAGCTCCATATTCTTTTCTTGATGAATAGCTTGGGAAGCCTACCCTATCGCTCAGTCAGCAGCAGCATCCCTTGGTGAACAATTATGGTGGGATAATCTGTTGACATGAACTCGTTTCCTGTTCATTGTTTTACCGTTCCACCCCAGCAGTCCTCTCTGCTTCTCCCCTGTCTAAGTGGCTCCTCACCGCCAGATTTCTCCTGTTTTCTTTGCAAATCAAGTCATGTAGTCAGATTATTATACACAGTACAAAGAAAACAAAATTGGTGATTAAAAATTAAATACTCTTATCTCTCTGTGAGTTATCTCAGTCCCCAGAGAGAGGATGCTGTTTTGCAGGCTTGCGGGTGCCTTTTGTTCCCAATTTAGAAGCTTGTCGCTGTTTATTGTTAATTTTTGATGCTTCATTTGATATTCCGTTCACTTTCTCTCTGACATGCACGGAAAACATCTTTATCAAAGTGTCAGTTGTGAGGCTTGTGTTGTCAGGATGTCAGGTTTGCCCTATTCTTTAAATTTCTGGGGTGAGGGTGTGTGTATTCTGCTGGCCGGTTTTGTTGGTGTGCCAGCTGAGCACTGAAATGAGCTGTGCAACCTCTTTGCCTTGCAGTAAGAAATCAATATGGATCCTAAATCTCACTTCCAACTGAAAGAAGACTTTAAAACCCAAAATCTATGAGGTTGTCAATTGTGAACCCTGACTGACTTAAAGATGACTGGAAAGTTCCCAGTGCTGTTTCCTTTGTTGGCTCCAAATATCCATTTCCATTGTAAATCCTCTCCAGACTTACAGTCAGGCAGTGATGTGAAATGACTGTTCTTCTGTCCTTGCAGGAGGCCTGTCAGCTCGGCAAGATAACCTCTGCGAATGTAAGTCTTATACGCCATTGGCATTCATCACCCACTCCATTCTGTGCTCCTTCTTGCATGTGTGCCTCCATGAGCATCATAAGAGCATCATATGGTGCAATTCATCACTCCATGGTTATGCTCTAGATCAATGAGCCCAGTTATGCATCTGTCTATCACCCCTATAAACTGTGTAACAAGGAATATGTCTATTGCTGTTGTCATATAAAAACCTTGTGGCTCAACTTTTTTTTTTTTAACTTCAATTGAAAATTATATGACCCTAACTCTTTCAAAACCCACTGGATAAACTCAAAAATACATGGTAGTCAAGCTAAAAATAAAGCTCTTTGTTCCTGATAAGTCGACATATTGGATATATGAGGTTTTTACCCAACAGCAAATGATATAGCAGTTGATGTGTTCAGTGTTTTTAATGGCTGTGTTGTAATACACATCATTTTTTCTGTAAATTTGCCTTTTCAGCCTACTTCTGTCATAGCTGTATTTTTGCATGAATATTGCTCAAAAAATTATTATTATTATTTTTTTTTTGAGTTGTCAGCTATTCCATAGTTCACCTCAAATGGATCAGTCATTTTTTGGGTGATAAAAGGAAATCTGCTCTCAATTTTCACAATTTTTGTCAGAAGCATTAAGCAATATGATATCAAAGTCAAAAGTTTCTTCTCATCCCAGGAACTTGAAGAAGGTTACTTTCCATTCTGCTGCAAAAGGAGCTGTAATTTAAACTTTTGCAGGGAGGCAGTGACATGGAAATACTCTTACTTCAAATTGTCCATGTTTGACTTGATTGTCTGACTTTGCCCAATGGCACAAAGTCAGGACCCTTTTTCAGTTTCAGGAGGTGAGACCCCGTAACAAAAGAATTTCCCTGCAGGGATGAATAAAGTTCTCTCTATCTCTATCTCTCTATCTCTAACAGCAAATGAAATTGCGTTGTGACATCTGACCTTAGCACCCTCTGTTGCCTTTCCACTATTTGCAGTACCTTTACCTTGCTATTCATGCTTACACAAAGCCGTATTCAGAGTTCACTGATGTTTGGTCCACGTGGAAGGCATCACCGGCAAAATAGTTTTGTCGTCACGGCAAGAAAAAGTCCTCGCTGCCCCTTTCATAGTAAAATGTTATTTAGGTGTTTTGGTTTCATGTTGATAACAGGATTTACTGGGGGAATTTTTACACTGGAAGTAAGCCTGTGGACACCACTTGTGTTCAAAGGCCTACTTCCAGCCTGCAGAGTGCATGGCCAGCATTATTTGGGGTATATTTGGAATACAATCAAAAAAATGCATGTTGCTTGTGATTATCTAAGACAGGGGTTTCCAAACTTTTTTCATGTCCTGGACCCCTAAGTTGACTTTTATTAATCCAAGGACCCCCATTTGAAGTGATTTTGCCCTAGGGACCCTGATATGAAAAGATATTTTAGTTCATTTTAAATTGTTTTGATGTCATATTTGAACACTGGAGAACAGAAAGTAGTGAGATTAGAACATAATGTTAAAATAATTATTCATTTTTGTTTCAGAACAATTCCAAGTTAATTAAATTTTAGTGAAATGAAACTATTCCTCATTTTGCTGAGGACCCCTGGAGGTCCCCAGATCTCACTTTGACCCCCACTGATCCAAGACACCATGTTGCTAAGATTTAATTTGATTATAACAAAAGACAGTTTCTCAGTGATCACTATCACTCTTTGCGGAACATTGAATTAAAATGTCCAGCGTACAACACACACAGTTTTACCGTTCATGGTCTACAAAGGTCATTGCAGCAGGTGACTCAGTAATCGCTGATGAAATAGATCAAAATTCACTTGATTCACCAAGCATTTCCCAGTAATGTCACAACCCACTTGTTAGAATCACCTCCCTCTTGCATGTTCTCGCTAACTCACAGTGGCGTATCATCTCACACATCATAGGCTGTGCTGGGACATTATGTACAAAAACCAAACACCCACAGAATAAACCCTTTTAGCGGATTGTTGTGGATGTCGCACAGTGTTGACACCAACCGGCAGGAAGACATTTGGGACAGTCTTTTCGGATACAGACCTTTCTTTTCTTTTTCTTTTTTCTTTTTTTTGGTCTCTCCTTGTCAGACATGTGAGACATGACAGATCACCATTTCCTCTGAACGGATTTATGCAGGTCTAGGTGTGCCCGCGAGCTGATCCTTATCTGAAATGGCAGAGCCAATCTCCCCTGATCCACTCCTAAGTGGTCCCTGTTTATCACTCAAAGTGAGGTGGTTGTCAGCCAAGGCTCTTCTCTATGCAGCATTGACTTCTTGCTATTTCCAAACTGGTTGTTTCCACATGGAGGAACTAGTTTCTGGAAAAAAAAATGCAAGTAAATAAATACAGTTCCCACAGTCATGGAAAACCTGGAAAAGTCATGGAATTTCAAAATCTCATTTTCCAGGCCTGGAAAAGTTATGAAATTAAGTAAAATCATTTAAAGTTTTGGAAAAGTCATGGAATTTAATTTTGTTGCCTGTAATGAAATTTATTACAGTCATCTTCCATAGATAATTTTCCACATGACGTTTTGATGTGCAAGTCTGATTTTTTTTGTAGCTGTTGGGATAACGTAACATCGCTTCTTTTCATGTGCGTATAGGTTATGAATGGTCATGGAAATTTTATTATGGGTCCTTGAAAAGTCATGGAAAAGTTTTGAAATTTTGTCTGTGGGAGCCCTGATATAAATAAGTACCAAGAAAACTCGCAGAGCTGTGGCTTACCAAAGGACAAGGTGGCAGCCACTTGGCCTCCCTTCCTCTACATCTAAATATAACGGACTTCTAATCCAGTAACCCATGAATCCAGCCCCATCTGCCTATTGTCTGGGTGGTTACCAGAGGGAGGGTTTTTTGGATGGGCTGGCTTGTTATACGGTAGAACTTGGCATGCATCTCTTCTGTCCATTTTTATCTCTGTGTACATACTTCTCAAGGCAGTGTTTTATCTGGCCGAACAGGCTTTGTTTGGTCTTGATATCTCTTACCGCAGCTTGTCTTTGCTTTATGGATTTCTGGCAGCTTCTTTAAATAAGTGATAATGCCTAACAAAACACTCACCTTGACTCCTCGGTGAAATGTTTGTTTTTGTTTGTCATGTTTGTCTTTCAACATTAATGTTTTATTCACATTATTCATTACCACCGAGAGCCGAGCATTTATTTATTTAAGAGCCATTAATGACATTTAATTGTAATTAATATTGTAGGCGATCCAAGCGACTTAGTATTGAGTGCTCGGTGAAATCAAATTAGGCTTTTCTTAACATCTGGCGCCAACTTGAATCAGTTTGAATAAACAACAGCCTAAGAAATCAGACACTCCCTCATGCAAACTGAATATGTCCTAATTGTCACGGACAGCTGTTTGTTCTAATAGATTCTGGATTCCATTGTTGGAGCGAGTTTCCAATAAATTAGAATCATGTGAAGAGGAAGCGTGCTTTTTGTAGAGCTGCCAACCTTCTGTAAGAGGGCCCTTTCTTTCGCTGGAACCTGGACTTCGCTTTTTGCTTTTGCATCCTCCACTAATTTGAGAAACAGCTGCCAAAGCTGTTTGAGAACAAGTAGATTGTTGGACTACTTGAAAGCGTGGGCAAACATGGCACATGAAATGATATGATTTTGAAGTGCCAACAAGGTATTCATCCCCTCTCTGTGGTCTTAGAAAATGAGCAAAATCACGGGTGGAGGGAGAGAAATATTCCCTCCCTATTCAGAACTTTAGAAATCACAGTCATTTGGCAGCGGAACACGACACACCGCTTGCAGTCGGAAATGAGGAATTAATTTCAAGGAGTCCTGTATCATATCTTTTCATGCGGTTCAGAAATCATTGCAGTGCCTGTGAGTAGATAACTCAATTGTTTATATTTCCCTAACAGAACAATCATAAGCAAATAAAAGCATTTGTTTGTGAGCTGTTAGTGGGAGAGCAGAGTAGTAGGTTCTATGAATGTGTTTCTATTTGTTTCTTTGACTGCGTGGCCTTTTTCTCTCTTTCTCTCTTTATTTCTCTCATCTATCTTTTCCTTAGCACACACGCGCACACACACACACGTACACACACACACACACACACGCAGTGATTTGTGGCCTCAGGATCTAGACATGAATCAAGTAAATAGAATATTTAGCTAGCTGTTTCAACATCACAGCAATGAAAAGCACTCAGTTGTTCTTTCAGGGCGCTAATTGTGTGGATTTAGGTTAGTCAACCCTCTCTGATAGTTTTTAAATGAACGGGTAAGCTGTTTGTGCACTTCTTTTTTGGCAGTTTGTCCTTCATTTAGTGACAGTTTTTTTTTTTTTAAACTCCTTCTCTTCCATATTTTCTTTGCCTTATTTAGACTTATCAAAGAACAATAAGTGCTTTATCTATGCGCCACAATGGCTAAGGAAAAAAAATATGTTCACAGAGAGACATCACCTCCTCCTGAGCTTAAAAGAGCATGTGTTAATGATGTTCTTAATTCAGGCCTTGCATATTGCTTTTGTTGCTATAGAGATGAAGAAAATCAAGATAGTCATTTGCACTCCAGTTGCATTTGCTCATGAAAAAAAAAAAAATCTCTTATCAGTCTGAATAATGGTACGAATAAAATCGGCCGCAATAACTGAAGCTGAGGATGTAATTAGATTTTATGTTTTATCCCCCAATACAATATGATGCAGTGTTACACAGAGAGTCATGCGGAGACATGAATTCAAGCTCGCGAGTGAGGTAATCACAGCAACAATTTTCACCATTACCTTCTCCAGGCCCAGTTTGATTTCCTCACACCTAATTTTTCTTTGTGTCAAACTCTTCGGCAGAGCCATAACATATAAAAGGTTACAAATGAAGGCGCTGATATCTGCAGATTACCCAGTGTTCCTCACAATGCAAATCCTTGCACCTCTTTTGTTTGTTTATATAAAGAATTGCTAACATTTTGTTGGCAGACGCCGCCGCATGGGTGTTTTCTTTTGTAGCACCACCAAAATTGAGCTCTCGAGAAAGGTCACAACATGAACTTCTGGAAACCTCCGGAGAAATCAAAGCGGCCCGCGCCTCACAGAGGGAAAATGCACACACTCGTATGATCCCCAAGACTTTACAAATCAAAGTCTCTACCTAGACGCACCCCCTCCTCCTTCCTTTTGTATCTAAATTGGGCGAGAGGGAAAAGTAGGACATAGTTCAACCTGTTAATACACACCCCATCTATTATCAGGACAGGAAACGGCAAATCTCAATTATAAATCTAAAAATCAGTTTATTGTCTGGGAAGTAATTCACCACTCAACACACCAGAAATCCTTTTTAGGTTATGAGGGCACTGTATCAGTTGTTGCTGTGATAAGATGCAATTTTGGAATATAGTCCTGCACACATGATGGACCACGGTGCCGCTCTGTGAGAGAGTTGTTTATATATTGATTCATGGTGATATTTTATTTAGCCTGCAACAACTAATTAACAAATTTGGAAAAAAAAAATCTATAATCAAATTAATTGGCAGTGCACTTTGTTTCATTGCTTGGAGCTAGGAACGGGCGTTTGTTTAAAGCAACTACAAGGAATTTTTAACTGGTTGTGCAAATGTCTCAATTTAATACTGATGCCTCTATATGACCTACATAAGCAAATGAGACTATCAGTGAGAAAATTGGCTATTTATATATAGTTATTCTAAATGCCTGCCACCGGGTCGGATTCCCCGTGAAATCAGACAAAACGATTTACAGCGCGCAGGCCGGAAGAGCCTGTGTTTACATTACATGTAGCATGGTAGCATGAGGGAGTACAAAGATGTTACTAGGATGAGGGGAGGAGATTTCTCTTCGTTTGATAACGTAAGTAAAATTAGGCTTGTCTGCTTCCAGACTTATCTTTAAAAAAGACGAGAGAAAAAGAAAGCACGAGCAAGCAGTGGTGGTTGAGCGAGCTAGAGAGAGAATGTAGAGAGCGAGCGGCGGTGGCGAGAACAAAGCAGTTGAATCAGATAAACAAAACGTTATTTTCTGATAGTTTGATGTCGGTTGTGTCCTAAAGTGCAAGTAAACACGTCCACACCTCCACACAGCCCTGCAGGAAGGTGCCGCATTGCTGGATTTGGTGGTGAATGCCGCCTTACATGTAACCTTGGTGTATGAACGGCACTAAAACAAAGTTTACTTAGTTTCACCATCATCATATTACAATTACTAATCTCACATAAATAGATGCATTACCTCAACACTATGAATCCTGCAAAAAGAAAAATTAGCATTAAAAATAAGTAGTGTTTTTCTTTCACTCACTTCCAAAAAAAAGGCACGCTCTAGCAAAGATCTTTACAACAGGAGGCGGTGGTGCTCATGGAAAACACTTCCACTTTTGTCCACAGGGGCCGCCAAAATCGGCACAAAATGAAAGTTCCTCGTAGTAGCTTGAAGTACCTGTGCAAAGGCTGGAGCATTGGGCCTGTTATAACGGGTTAACCAGAGCATGTAAGCGAACTGTAGCATGTAGAGGCACCGCTCAGTATTTTACATCTGTGCGTGCGTTCCCCTCAGCCGCCCCAGGCCCCGAGTCCCTGCCCCACTCTAACTTGGATTAATTGTGCTTGACATCGGTTGCTTGAATCAAATAATAATAATAGCCCATTTTTGATAATAATACTTATAATGATATATTTTTACTTACAGACATAAAAGCTACAAATCAGTTCAAAGCCTTCCATGTGTAACCAGCAATAACCTGTATTTGGTACAGATCATGTTCATAAATTTTGCAGAATTTCTGGAGATAGACATTTTTTAATGACACAGCCCAGTCATTTCTATTTAAAACAAATCTATCTATCTATCTATCTATCTATCTATCTATCTATCTATCTATCTATCTATCTATCTATTTATCTTTCTATTAAATTGCATTGCATTTCATTTTAAAATATTATATCCCTTTTGATTTGATTAGTTGGTCCAAAAAAAAAAAAAAACATGATTCTGCTACTCTGTGGTCAGGGTGAATTTCTGCAAAGGACATTTCCTCAAATGCACTGGGAACCCCTGGGAAGATAGGCTTTTTAAAAATGATTTTCAAAACATATTTTTCTGGTGAGTAAGAAAAATGAGATTTGGGTAAGAATGCTAAATTTGAGATTGAGAAGGTGTAGTAGCTTATGAGGTCCTTAGTGTCAGGTTTTGAATGAATGATTCAGTCAGTCCGGGGACTCGGTACAACAATTTATTCAAAAGAGCTTACCAGCTCCCTAAGGTTCAGTTCAGTATTCCACAGGAGTCTGCACCAAAACTGGTTGACCTAGACTGGGTTTGACTCTCCAGATAGTCTCAATGAGCCGTGCCTCTCTTTGGAAAAAACAACAACAGTCTTTAGGTGCGACCTTTAGGCAACATTCAACTATACAGTGGAACTGGCTTTCAGACCGATCATTTAATTGCCTCTTGCCGCTCTTGGTTTGCCTCCAGCTACCCCAACACACACACAACACCCCTGTGTATGCCACTTAGTGCGCAAAACCAGTATTTTACACTTTTGGAGCATTTCAAATAGGATTAGAGTGATATTTGCCAATATATCAGCCCGCTGTTGGCCTTCTTATAAAAACTGGAAATTGGCCAGTCAGTGTCATCCCCACTGATATGACGGGAGTGAGGATATAATTTTACAAAGAGAAGTGGAAACATACACTAGTACTGGAAAGGTCCTAGCTGATAGGAATATAATTACTCAAAATTGAGTATTTTTATACAATACTGTATCATTTTGAATAAAACAAGATCATAAAATTGGGTTATGAATGGGCAGCTACATTTTTCAGGATGTGATTTCACTTCAGGGGTTTCACAGTGTAGCCACAGAGGACGCAGTCTGGTCAGTGACTGATTTGCCTTGAATTCGTTTTCTATATGGAGCGATCAAGTCGTGGTGCAGAGAATGCTGGGATAGCTTGCGAGGCGAACTGGCAGACAACACGAGGAGTGGGGCGGGACAAAAGTTGAAATTCAGCGGTAGCCTGTTTGCTATGCATCAAACCGTAACCTTTTGACGGACTCAAGACAGTTTCCCCTCTCTAGTGACATTGATTGTGCTGCTACAGCTACTAAAGTCCCAAAATGTCTTATGATAAAAGGTTAATGATTAGGCCTACTGTCTCTTCTTTTCCGATGTTATATCAACCGTCTCTCCCCACATGCACGGAAAAATGAAATGCAGCCTGGAAGAACGTTGTAAAGTGTGTGGGTGCTTTTGGTACGTAGATAGCTATCAGAACTAAGCCTATAATTCCAATTAAGAAGCTAGTATGTTTTGCTCAACGAGTCTAAACAAAATCTTTTTGCTACATCATGTCATTCCCGACGACTTCACGCGATTACATCATCTCCTGTGTGGCTATGTCATAGGTCTGTAAAACCTATGATACCTGCCTTACCCTGCCTTAAGGAGCTGCTAACATACCTTGAAGAATTTTATTGCTGTGGCGTTCAGTGGAAAGGTTTAGTGAACCATAGTCTAAATGCTGTTGCAGAGGCTTTACTGCCCTGCCTGGTGATTTTTTTTTTGGCACGAAATCATCACATTTGATGATAGGAAGTATTGTGTAAGTGTTGGCCTTCAGAAGTCCATGTTGATCCAACCTTAACTCTCATTGGCTTGCTTCCCCATTTTAATTTATCACCATTGAAAACTTAGGGAGAGGTTTCTAATAGAGCGTCTCTTGTTTT
>OMKZ01024613.1:8556-19798 GCA_900302535.1 Neoniphon sammara
CAGGAAAAAATATTTTAGATGTGAGAACCTGTGCAAATTTCGCGCTGCATGTTTACCTTAATACAAACTGTGACATTTGCGCTCAATTTCCTCGAACAGGATCTTCACCTGAAAAAAAAACATGACCGAAAAGGGGCTGTTGTTTATAGGTACAATAAATTTAAAAAATAATAATAAAACAACGAAAAATCAGTAGCAATTTCGGCACAGTATGAAGCTAAATATAACCCTGACCAGGCATTCTGCTTGTGTATGCGTGTTTGTTTGTGTGTGTGTGTTTTTGTTATAGATATTAAACCCAAGTCAAATACTACTGAAGGTACTCAAAGCTACACAGGCACAGAGAAGAAACGCCTCTGGACACGCAGCGATAACTCTTTCCAGTTCAACTTCTTCCCGGAGGACCGTCCTGCACCACAGGCGGAAACGTCACTGTCAGACAGGAAGACACAACCATCAGCCAAGTCAACAGGCCTGCCCACCTTCACAGGACACAGCTCTAGCTTTGCCTTCAACTTCCAAATCCCTCCTGTCGCAGCTGAAGACATGAAGACAGAGTGCGCAGAGACTCCAGGCAGCCAAAACTGCATCCAGGAGGAAAAGCCCTCCTTCCCGCAGCAGGTTAGTTCCCCTTCTGAACCAGTCATGGCCTCTAAAGCCAAGAAAAAGAAGAAATCTGGAAAGAAGAAAGCCTCAGATGGCAGCGAGGCGCAGGGGAAGCCGAGTCCGACTGAAGGGAGCGGAGGAAGTGAAGACCCAGTGCTGGTCAGTGCGACACATTTCCACTTTATCACTGTCAGGGCGTTTTTGATGTTGGATTAATGTGTGACTGTGTGCCTTGCAGAGTGCAGAGGAGCAGCTAAAGAGAGAGCTGGACTGGTGCATTGAGCAGCTGGAGTTGGGGATGAGTACTCAGAAGGGGACACCAAAACAGAGTTAGTGTAGATTTACTATCTCTTAAGGATAAAGATGATGTAGAAACTAAACGTGATTGGTTGGTTCAGGGTTACGACTTGGTTTGAGATGTCATTCCTGGGTTTTGTTGTGGTCTGTCTGCAGAGGAGGAGGCGTCTCGTGCGCTGAAGACTCTGCGGAGCTCCAAAGCTCCTCTGGCCAAGAAGAGGCAGGTGATGAGAGCCATGACTGGAGACTATAGGAAGAAAATGGAGGAAGAGAAGGAAAAGCAGTTCAGACTCATTGAGCGTGGTAAGCAGATTTATTTCTAACGCTTTGAACAACAATTGTCATGGAGTACCAGTCCTTGAGATAAAAGGTGTTTTCTAGGCATGATGAGAAATGTTAAAAGACTCTGTCACTGGAGCATTGTAGTTTCTGTATCTGTGTGTTGAAGTCATATTAATTCACAGTTTTCTTTTCTCCACCAGCAACTGTGTCAGCTCAGGTCAAAGCAGTGCCAGATTCCTCAAAGAAGTCTGTTTTCTACAGGAGAGCTGAAACCAAAAGTCAAACCCCAGCAGCAGAGGAAAAGAGCAACCTGCAAACTTTGGAAACACAAGCCAAAGCTCCAAATGAGAGGGATGCATCAGCTTTTGTCTTTACTACATCTAAAGAGGAGTTTTGCTTCAATTTTCTCTGATTTGTAGCCTGGCACACAAAAAGACAATTTTCAACTGTATGTTGCGGGAAAAGGCTCTTACTCACCAGGCCTGGTCAGAATTGTGCACTGTGTTGGACAAATAAAAGAAGCACGATGCAGTCAAAGTGTTGGCACTAGGCAGGAGTTGCACTGCAGTTTATTGGAGAGAGAGGCAGTGAAATCCTTCAGTTCCAGTGCTGGCTGTTTGTATCATATGTCTAAATAAAGGATTTTGTATGTGTTTGTGATTTATTTATTTATTTAATGTAAGCTGTCAGAACATAATGGGTTATACTTGTGCAGTATTTGACATAGTTTCACACAACATAAATGTGAGTCTTCAAGCTCACTCAGTACATAGATCTTAGTAGATGATAATGTCAAATAGGAGGCAAAATAATATTAATGTGTTTCATATTATTTTATTGACCCGTATTCACTTCAACTAGTGTATTTTAAGCATTTATTGTTTCTGTGTGTATGCTGGATGTCCCCCTGCGCTGTTTTCTATATCTATCATCGATCGATCTATCCACACAAACAGAAAATGACAAGTCTTCGGCGGATGACTCGGAAGTTGTTTTTTCTTGTTCTTCATTTTTCTTGCCATGAGTGACACCTAAAATTAGTTAGAGAGGACAAACCGCACACACTGTTGCTGAACAAAAATCTCTGCTGTACCTTTCTAGTAGGAAAAGGACAACCCGAGCCCAATTGAGTGTGACACACAAAACAAAAAGTTTGACGATTCGGCCACTTTGAAAACAAACTGTACCCGTTGCTCGTAAGTTTTGATTATAAGCCATTTGGCCACAGAGTTGAACAT
This sequence comes from Neoniphon sammara, assembly GCA_900302535.1. Lineage (NCBI taxonomy): Eukaryota > Metazoa > Chordata > Actinopteri > Holocentriformes > Holocentridae > Neoniphon > Neoniphon sammara. Next base: position 10,980 of record OMKZ01024613.1, read on the forward strand.
TGATACTTTAGATTGTCTTGTAGCGGTTTGTTGTGTTCATTTTAACGGTTGTTCATTTACTAGGTGTGGGGGGAGAAGTTTTCCGGGCTAACTTTTATTTCGCTAGCTAGTTAGCGGAGGAAAGTTTTGAGCAGGGTGTTGCGCCCACACTGTACATTGACATGAACTTACTGTGTGTTAGTATCAGGCATGCGCTAGATTTATAATAACAGTGGTGCTCCCACTAAAGTAATAGCATGTCAAAAAGTAGCTACTCCTCGTACACAGAATAGTCCCCATAACAAAACCAACCACCGTTTGATTTTCCACCTGGGTAATACAAACTGTAGTTCATCACCACTGAGCCGCCTCTCTTTTCAGGTGTGTGAGAGACAAAGAGGTGAAAATGTCGGAACTGAGTGATGAGGCTAGTGAGTCAGAGCAGCTGGGTGCCAGCCTCTCCCTGTGGCTTGGTGACACCTTGGTGCGACCCGAGGAGCTCGATGTCCCTCTGGACCTGCACACTGCTTGCTCTATAGGCCAATACGATATCGTGGCAGAGTGCATCAAAAAGTGAGTACTTTAACAATAATACTTTTTTTAATTAATGCATTCATTACTTTTTGCAGTCTGTAAGCTCGTGTCCTTTCAGAAAAGAGGTGGACCTGGATGGCAAGAACATTGGAGGCTGGACTCCGCTGATGTATGCAGCTTACATTGGCCATGACAACATTGCCAATCTCTTGCTGGAGGCGGGAGTGAAAGTAAATGCCACCACTAACAAAGGGCTCACCCCCCTGATGCTGGCAGCAAGCTGTGGGAATGAAAGCATTGCATACTTTCTGCTACAGGTATGAACAGCCCCAGTTTACAGTGTTAGTTCATGCCATGCCACATCTGTGTTGACAGCGTTTGACATGCCACCATAAGCCTTGAGGTTGGTGTTATGTATTGGCAGTATGTCATTCAGTTTATGAAATGGTCTTTTGTTGTTTTGCTGTCCTAAAAGCAAGGTGCTGAGCTGGAGCTGAAGGACTCTCGAGGTTGGACAGCTCTGCTTCACTGCACCAGCACAGGCCACCAGCAGATGGTCAAGTTCCTACTGGATAACAATGCTAATACCAATGTGAAGTCAGTGTCTTTATTCATCGTAACACAGCTACGATCTTCCATTTAGGCTGTGAGGTTTCTCATGACGCTTTTTCATCCACAGGGAGCCAGTGTCTGGTTTCACTCCCCTGATGGAGGCGGCTGCCTCTGGACATGAAATCATCGTTCAGTACCTGCTTGATCATGTGAGTAGGTTACCTCCCATTAACGTGCTCTCCGTTGGTCAGATTAAATCATACCATCTGAAGCTGACAGCTGCTTTTTACTGATGGATTTGCACTTACAGAAGGTGAAAGTAGATGAAAGGAACTCTAAAGGAGAGACTGCTCGTGCCCTGGCTATGATGTACGGCTACACCAAGATCGCCAGCCTCATTGACTCACGATCTCCGAAGGTCAAACCAGGTGCAGTGTCTCTTTCAGCAGTATTAAGTATACTATTCATTCTTCATATTTCTTTTTTTTCTTTTTTACTTTTTTAAGTCTGTTACCCAAAATGTATATTTTTCTAACATTTTGTAATGGGTTCTCTGTCTGTGTTCCACCCCATCAGGACACTTTGAGGACCTGAGCTCCTCTGAGGACTCGGACAGCGCACCCCCGAGGCCGAGGCCAATCCGGAGCCGCACTAAAGGCCTCAGCATCCATGATGGGCCCCAGGCCATCGCCAAGTTCCGAGTAGGAGGCACCAGCAAACTCTGTGGTAGCGTCACATAGGTTACCCCATCTCATATCTGACAAACTGTTTGCATTTTGCATACCAGTGACGCTTTGCTATATCAGAGTGTGGTGGTTCAGGTTGAGGAGTTACAACACGCAAAAGATTTAGAGGAAACAGCATGTGCATGAAACAGGATAGAACGACACTTTGATAACTTACCAGCTCAGGCAGGAGACCTTTGTGTGCTGTGCAAGGATCTCCTCTGATTGGTTTCAACTAATTAATGGCAACATGTCATTTCTTAATAGTTGCAGTGGTTAATGATTAAAAATACTGAATGGTTCAAACTGTGTGTGGAACAGTGTTTGGCTCACACTGCTCTCCCTCCCTGTAGAGCGACCTGCTGCTCCACCGGGTTACATGACGTTCCACGATCTTGGGGAACAGAGCGAGGGGATCTGCTACCGCGACGTCACCTCACCCATCAACGAGCTGGATGGCCAGAGCAACAGCAGCAGAGGTCAGGGACGGCATTATTGGCAACTCATAGTAACATTAATGTTGTATGACACCTACAGTATAGCTGTTGAGCAGAAATGTTTGTTTGGAATATTCACACAACAAGAAATATTACTTTTGATTACCTGAGAGAAGATTGTAAAGAGTGATTTTTGAACTTTGCTCTTATATGTCTGCTTAAACAACTGAAATCCTCCTTGATACCCCTGCAGATGAGAGTCCGTTCTTTGAGAATGACATGCCGACCATGAGGAGCAGCAGCAGCAGCAGTGAGGGTCTGCCTCAAGTGATTGGCCTTAACTGGGAAGGTTCAGTGGAGAGCAACGAGGTGAACACACAAGACCACAGCAATCCCACTGCTTTAGAGACACACACTATTGTTGGGTATCACAATGACACAGACAATGCACCTTTGTCCACCAGGACTCAGACCAGTGCAAAAAGAGCAGTTCTCGCCGGCTAAACAAGGGTCATCACTCAAAAGGCAAGAGTCGACATGGCAGCAATGATGCAGCACAGTCCGGTGGCACGGGAAACTGCGGGATGCGCTCGCCTGCTGGTCCTCCCCCCTCCTACACTGGTCCCAAGGTCTGTGACTGCTCAGTTTATGTAATGTCAGCTTTAATGCATTACGTTTGGTTCAGGACCATTTTATTCTTTGCTGTCTCTAGGTCTTAGCTTGAGCTATAATCTTTTTATTCCCCCAGGATCTGGCAGAGTTCTTGGAGCAAATTGGCTTTTCAAAGTACCTCCCTCTACTTGAGGAGCAAGACATTGACCTGAGGATATTTCTCACCCTCACTGAGAATGATCTAAAAGAAATAGGGATCACGTAAGAGATTTAAGGTCCCTTTTTTACATTTACCACAGTAATACAACGTGAAGACCACACCAGTCCTTCACATTTCTGTTTTATTACAGTTTGAAATAATCAATCTGTTGCTGCCGCTGCAGATTGTTTGGGCCGAAGCGTAAAATGACCTCGGCTATTGCAAGGTGGCACAGCAGTGCTCGACCGCCCAGTGATGCTCTGGAGCAGGCCTACGCCGACCAGCTGGAGGCTGAGATGCAGGAGATGGCCATTCAGCTCCACAAGGTAACTGCTAAGCTAATGCTGATTGGACCTTATAAACTGTAGTTGTGCAAAAAATGTATGAGGTAGAGTATCATGGTATTATTTTTTGTAACGTTGTACTGATTGTCTAGTCCCATTATTGATAATTATCATTTATGCACTTTTATATGATGTTATTTCTATATTTTAATGCACTGTGTTCAGTAAATGCATCATGCCAATTCTGTTTCAATAAATTGGACTGGAAATTAAATTATATTAAGTTTTGAGTCAGTTTGTCACCCAATTTGTATATTTTATTAGTCTACCCAGGTGTCACTCAATAGATTGTTTTATGCTTTGTTTACATGTTTTCAGGTAATTCTGTTGAGTGATACAAATCGTATTGTGACCCATGCATCGTCATACACATTGTATCATGAGTTCCTTGCTGTTAACCAGGCCTAATACCAACTCCTGTGTCTTTTCGTTATGCTCCTGAGCTGACCATCTTTTATACACCCCCCCTCCCCCAATCCTCTGTTTCCATGCAGCGCTGTGAGGAGGTGGAGAGCCTGCAAGGCCAGGTGTCTCAGGAGAAGGAGCTGCGCACAGTAATGGAGGGTTGTCTGATGGAGGACAAGATGGCATGGAGGAGGGTCCACACGGAGCTGGTGGAGAACCATCGGCTGGCCCAGGACATGAGCACCATGCTGCAGAAGGCCAGGGCCTGTCGCACAGAACTGCTGTCCTACCTCAGCACGGATGGGAACGGCAGCCCTTATCCTGGCGGTGAAGATAAAATAAAAAGTGACACTGGTGTTAAAGGTGGGTTGAAGTGTGTTGTGTTGGACTGCACCTTCACGATGCCTGCAGTAAACCACTTAAAACACATTTTCTTTACTTGTCCTTGTAGCTGGGGAAGGCTTGAAGCCCTGCCATGTTGTGGAGCTAATGAAAAAGTTGGATTCCTATGAAGAGGAACTGGGTAAGATGGTGTAATACTCAGTGATCAAAGTGGTGTTGTGCTGTCAGTGGAGCCGTCTTAACGCTGGTGTCTGGTTGTTTCATCATGCCAGAGGGGACCCTGGAGACGGTGCTCCAGAGCCTGAGGCGACTGAGTGTCCCTGAGAAGGTCACAGATAGCTGGGAGAGGCCTTAGCCTTCATGGGTAAATCCTTACGACAAACTCTCTGGAAATGATTGATACGACAGATGCTGAACAGGCTGGTAATACAAAAACAAATGAGAGGAAACAGCTTTTTTTTTTGTCTTTGTAGGGGCTTCTGCCAGTGTTGACGGAGGGTGATTAAACCACCCTGAACAAACTAAACAAAAATGGGAGACGGCCAAAGACGAGGCCAGCCCTGCCAGACCAGAAAGCCTCGAGGAGTGAAGCAGCCGTCCAGCAGCTGCTCTTCTAAAAACGGCTGATGGACCAGAGCTGGCCAGATGTGGACAAGGCCAGGGCCAATGGCAGCTACTGCAGGGAAACGACAAGCAGGCAGGAAGGGCAGCTGGCCCACAAATGCTTGTGCTGGTGTGTTATTGGACTCCTGTAGTTGCATTGTGAAAATGCAGAGGGGAGGATGGACTGACGAGCACGTTCCTCTATATGAGGATGACAGGCAGTCGCGCTGTGAAGTTTCTCTATCCAGATGAAGTCAAATGTTTTACCATCAGTGCAGTTTTCTTATATGAAATGTGGTGTAAATTATGTTCGTGCTACAAAATCAGAGGTACATTTATTAGAAAAACACAGTAGTATATTTACTTCATCAGAATCATCTCTGTAGGGCTGTGCTTTTGAATGAAATTATCTCACTAATATGCTGTTGCTAGGTGTTTAAATATAGTCCTGCTGAATGCAATTTCAAGAGCTGAAAAGCCCACAGAGGACAAATATCCGTGAAAAGTCTGATTGTTTATTATTTACAGCGCTACATAATGATGCACCAGGAAGGGTCCTTTCTATCCATTCTAACTCTACGGACATTCCCACATGTAACTGCAGAGTGCTGAATTTTCCAAATAAAATTACTGAATACATCATCGGAATATCAATCCCATTTCATTGAGTGCTACAAGCTTCTGCACCTCGGTATCAGTGAGCAGAAGACGAAGTGGTAATCATCAGGTAGAATCACTGTGCAGCCCCGCTTTCTTACTTAGGCTAAACTTAACTTACTTACTTTTAGCCTGAAATCCCTTCAAACCTTTGAAATGCTCTTCATTCCCAGGTGTGTGGGACCTGAATTAAATCCTCACCTTGCTTTTGCCCTATTTGAAAAAGCAGAACTTTTATTAGTCAGGAAATACTTTTCCTTCACAAATAAAACATATGCTTGTATACTACTGTTTTGTGCTTACATTTTCAATCCATAAATCTTCATGGATTGGATTGCTACACATTTCTTTTGGGATTTTATATAAATAAGAAATTTGAATGGGATTGAAGGGCATCTGCATGGTAGGGAACACCAGCTTCCTTTTAGCTATAGTGGCATGTACATAACTTTAAAACTTTAGGGAGAGAGACTAATCTGGAAAATGAGGCTAAATTTAATCAACAGTGGAGGAGTCCTTTAAGACCAGAAACTGAATTGTTCTTTGGACATTTACAGGGAGACTGATTCAGAGTCTTGAGGCACAATCACCTTTGTTTTAATGCTGGACTTTGAACAGGCGGCAGTCTCTGCTCGGATGACCTGAGTGGCCTCAGTGGTGTGAGGACAAAACTCCCGTCATGTAAGTTGGGAGTTGTATGATGCAATGCCTTGCACATAAATCACAAAAATGTTTAAATCAGTTCTATTTGTGACTGGTGGCCATTGAAAGGAGGCCAGTATTGCCGTAACATGGGAATTAACTGGAGCCAGGCTGCTGCAGACTGGCTAAGACAGAGAACAAGGCATCACAGGGGTTTAGATGCAACAATGATAAAAGCATCAATAATTCTTCTAAATGATAAAAAAAGATGCAGTGTAAAATAAGGGAGCAAAAATAAACATTCCACATCACGTTGGCATTAGTATTTTTAGGTTGATGATGAAGTCATCATCTTTTAATTCTGTCCCATAATTTGACAAGTGTGTCCACTGTAGTGTAACTTCTACCTGTAACACTGCTCAAATTTGCATTCTAGTTGTAAAGAGACCCAAATAAACAGAATCAAATCTTGAAATTGGATGGATTAATATTCTGAATGCCTCACAGGTTATGATCTACATATCTGATGAGAGACAGCTGTCTAACTGCCAGTGTAGTCCATGCAGATTTGCCAAGGACCTCTAGCTGGGTGCTGGTTTGCAGATGGTTGGTCAGTCATTTTTCCCATCAGATCACTGTCAGCCATAACATTTTGTCTCTTGTCAAAGCCATACATGACACTGGTCTTGCTGGAAAGGTGATTAATCTCGGGAAACACCTCTCAGACAACCGTAACCTGGTTGGCTGGCTGACATTTAAATCTCCACAACTGCCAGGAATAATAATAAAAGCAAATCTGATTAGAGTTCCCAATTAATGTCGAAGGTAACTTTCCATGGCATTTATAAATGTAGGACTTTTTTCCCTGATCAAAATTTTAAACACTTAATATTCGGAGATCTTATTCAAGTTTATTACTGACATTGTTTTATTCTGCAAGGGAAGTGAACATAACTTGAAAATAATGGCAAAAAAATTATGTTGTGGTGAGTGATGAAGGTGGATAATTAGTTATTGATTTTTTTTTAATTGAGGGTGACAAAATTCCATGATATTCCATTACTTTTTGCCAAAATTTGTCAAACTGCCTAACTTTCCCCATGTGGAACAGACTTACAGAAATTCTATGTCCTGCAGGAACCCTGGATTGGGACTAAATTTCAGAGCATAAACACAAATCTGTCCAACACTATTCACCACTGCTATGAGGTATATCTGGATGGCCCTTATCTCTGCAGTGAAAAGACTGTCTGCTATTAAATATTACAAATCAGTGCTGAGATACACAAATTATCCACATAGGACGATCCTGCGTGGTCAGCCAGTGGGTGTTGCTGTGAGCAGCACACACACGGTGTCTAGGCAATAAAGTGGAGGTTAGAGCTTGTGACTGGAGGACTGCCAGTTTGAATTTCTGGGCTCTTCTGAGGAAAATGAATGAGTAATGCTCTTCCTTTCCTTAACATGTACTGTTGAGATGCCCTTGAGCGAGGCTCTTTACCCCTGTGCCTCTCCACGGGAGCTGCTGAGCGGCCAACAGCAGACGAGCTGTACTGGGCAGCTGCCAGGTGTGAGTGTGTGCAACTGTATGAATATCAAGCAGAGTGTGAGTTCAGTCGATTTAGGCTGGATTGCAACCAGAATTCACCGTTCCTATAAACCTGGTGCTCACAGGCAGACAACTAGTTTGACTTGCTTTAAAAAGGTGCTGTGTATTGGTAAAACAGTGAGACGTGCAAATAATCCTTAATATAAAAACGAGTTTGAAGTAGATGCGTGGGGTTTACTGCATCATGGCGACTGAAATTGAAAATGGGAAGTTGTCAGTTACAAAAACAAAATACCAAACTTACTAAATTTAAGCTACACAGGATATCAGCAACGTGAAGTTAAGAGAACAGACACTTTAAGTTTTTCTTGTTTGCAAGACAACAAATTTGTATGTTCACTTGATATCGATTTGCCAATTTTCTAAAGATCTTGAAAGATTTTGAGATCCTTCTTTGGCATATGATTATGCACAAAAAGTTAAACAGATGAAATTCTATTTTCTTTTCAGTGATTGTGATAAAATGAAGCTATGAAAGAAAGCCAGGTACAAACACACAAAATACAATGATTTGTTATATTTCAATATTTCATAGACGAGGTTGACTCCCGTCTTAAAATGACAGAGTGCTATCCAAGACAGGAACAGCTCAACTGTTGACAGTTAAATAATAATAATAATAAACTGTAAATATTCTCATAAATCAATTCAACACTATCCCCAGCCCTCCAACATTTAACACTCATTTAGCAGTCCATTTAAGATCAGCAGACACCTCATGGCTGCATACTGCACAATTTCACAGATGGGTTTAAAAGTAGAAACGTAAAACGGTGCAAGGGTATTCAGTATAAATTATTGTACTGGAAATACTTCCGCCCATACAGAATTTCACCAGTGGATTTAAAAACAAAAAGGCAACTCAAAAAGCAAATATTAGTTCACATTTGATTGTGTTTACTTCTGAACGGCTGTGACAGACTGTCCGGGGCAGCAGCTGAGTGTGGGATGAACTCAAACAAACACTCGACCTGACAAATCCCCTCCTCCTTCGGGCTGGATGGATCAGACCTCCAGCTAATGACGCTTCAAATCTCCCACACAGCCATCCTTCTTCCCAGCGTGACAAGAGGCTGCGGACTCTGCGCCCACGTGCGGGGATGAAGACATCTAGTTTGTCTGATCCAGGCTGGCGTGAGCATCGTTTCCCCGCTCCCGCAGAGAGCCAGCTGTGTGCGC
>OMKZ01024624.1:3200-16125 GCA_900302535.1 Neoniphon sammara
GATCAACATTTTTTTTTTTTTTTTTTTTTTTTTTCCACGAGTGCACAAACATCTGATACATCCCTCTACCAGCATGTTTTCATTCAGGGCCCCCAGCGCCCCACACTGCAGCACACTCAAAACATCCCCTGTGAGCGTGTATGTGTGTGTGGGGTGGGGTGGGTGTGTGTGTGTGTGTGTGTTGCGAACTGCAGTCAGTCGTCTCTCCCGGTGCCGCTTGCATGTAACACACACTTGCTTTCACACACATCAACATTCCCCCATTCAGCAAGGGGAATTATGAGGGCCATTTAGACATTTTAGCCAATGCCTATGGTATGGGAGGTATTTACTAAAGGAAATAAGGGCATTTTAAACCTGATAAAAATCTGAAAGTGCACCCATATTTTGTTAAGGCAGCTGTATCATATTTTAACCTGTACCTGAGGTGATAAGTGAAGCAATAATGCCGTAAAGACGGCCATTAGAGAGGACGCGATAGAAAGCCTATCTATAGATGTAAATATTGTGGTAAAGGATATCAGCACTCTTTAACTACTCCGCCAGTTTGACATTCAACTCTTTCATTGGCTGCTGCTGTAACTTCATTTCAGCAGGGAATGGGCAGGGAAGTCGTAAGAGACGCTGTCCTGTTAAAGCACAAAGCTGGTGCATTTCTCATGCAGAAGACCTTGATGTTTGATCACTGTTCCTGTTGAGGTAGAGTGTCAGGCCGGGATCGCACTTAATGTGTTGAGTGTGTTACTCTCTAATAGGAGTGAATTCATTATCTCCAAAGTGTTGAAATGATGGATGAATAAGAATTAAGAGGCTGTTGAAGTGATGAAGGGATGAAGATGCACATGTGGGATTTATCTAGTTTGTGTTAATAATGCACATGTCAGCTCAAATACGGTATTGAGTGTTGCAACCTTTGGGTAATGTTTTGTGATGAAAACCTTTCAATGGTGAATCACAATTGCAGCTAAATGTAATGTTAAAGGAATACTCCAATGTTTTGGGCAAATACCCTTTTTCAGACTTACCCAGACTGAGACAAGATGTTCGATACCATTTTCACGTCTGTACATCCACTGCTTTGGCTCCTATGGGTAGCATTTTGTGTTAGCTTAGCATAAAGACTTGAAGTCTACAGGAGTCATTAGCTTAGCTCTGTCAAAGTGAATAAAACAACAACAACCTTACACCAACTCTGAAGCTGTCTTTTTTACACAGTGTATCATGTGTATATGAAATACACATCTTGGAATTTTTTAAAAAATACAAAAGATGTTAGATGGTGGGAACTATAACTGCTGAACATATGTGTTCATCGCTTAAAGTTCCCACCATCTAACTTTTCCTAAAATGACACACACAATGATACATTGTGTAAATAAGACTGCTTCAGAGTTTCTATAAGGTTTATTTTTTTTACTTTGACAGTTAGGCTAACGACTCCTGTAGACTTCAAGTCTTTGTGCTAAGCTAACACAAAATGCTAACCATAGGAACCGAACCAGTGGACGTACAGAGGTGAAAATGGTATCAAACATCTTGTTTCAGTCTGGCTAAGTCAGAAAAGGGGTATTTTGCCCAAAATGTTTGAGTATTCCTTTAACAGTAATAATAATAATAACAGGGATTTTCATGAATAAATGTCAATTTTGTGGCTCTCTATTCCTAATTGATATAGCACAGGAGGGATGCAGCCTGTATGCAGAAACTTACACATTTGCTGTTACCAACACTCACTGTTTGCTAGGTCTTTTCCGGGAAAAATCCACTGGTAGACAGGAAGTGATGCGTTTTATGTTGCTGCTTTGTTTGGAATAAATAGAAGAACTGGTTAGTTATAGCCACCATGGCTGAACAGGCAGAAACTCAAACTTCATCAAGTCCAAAGATAAAGACATCACAGAAGTGGAGAAACTGATTGATTGACAGGTGATTTGGTGAGTGACAGGTGATTGGGTGAAACAACAAAGATGGACACCAAAAACAGACAAATGAGGAACTGGATTATCATTTCAGTACTATCAAAAAAAACAAAACAAAAAAACACACCTAATCAGTTTGATCTCATGTTTGAGCCATGAAATCCTGCAGCAACATAAATACATTAAGGACTGATTGTGTTCATGGCATCAAAGTTGTTAGTCACTGAACCAGTACATCATTTTGATGCAGTTCCCATTAGGAACAACTTTATGCTAAGCAAAAGGTGTAACCCCGCAAGTGCAAAGTTGCAAAAACTGCACCGTCAGCAAGGAACCCAATCATAAACACCAGCGCATCTTCAGTGCCAGCTTGCTGACTGGCATATCCGAGGGGTGCATGGGTGCCCTGGCAGAGAGTTGAAGGAGGTCACTGAGGGTAGAGCTCAGCTGTGTTGCTGTTGTCTGTCTGTGTGTCAGGGTGTGATAAGGCAGCAGGGAGCCAAACTTGGAGTACAGCTTAGCCAGCAGCCCCCGCTGCGTTGTTCCCCTGCTCTCTTTATTTTGGCAAAGGCTGCCAAGCCTGCATCCGCAGATCCCAGGCTCAGATTGAATTGAAGAGCAGGTATAGGATCTGGCAAAGGGTTTCACACACACAATAGGACATGCTGGGTGCATGTGTGTGCGCACAGCATTCAACTGATATGCATTTTTCATGGCTGACACTGATAGTTTGGGGAACGTTGGTTTTATGCTGTTACTCAGTATCTTTAAACATGGCCATTGCCAAAAAATAAGGATTCAGTGTTTAATTCCTTTCAGGTTGGAAAAGCATCTGAAAAAGGATTTAGACCATCATAGGACACTAAACTCTACACTGACAACCAGGATGATAATAGAAATGGTAATAACTGGTAAGATATTCATGCACATGTGTGTATCACAATCATTGTGATCAAAATACTGCAATAGATACAGTTTAGGTTAAATTTCCTTTAGACAACCAGTGTATGTTGATAACATTATACAATGAATCATAATCACTGTATCATAAGCACTATGCTAACATCCAGTTTTTAATAAAAGGCTAAATATCAAATAAGCCTGATGTATCAACAAGGCAAATACATTAGTCTAACGCTTATTCAAGCATATTTATGTTGAAATATACTAATGAACCCTCACAGTGATTACACACCCACACTTAGAGTCACGGAAGCTGCAAAAAGTACTGTGTGTGTGCAGAGCAGGATGAGTGAGTGGGCAGAACAACAGAGCTGCAGGGGAGGAGGAGGAGAAAAAGGAAAAAGCAGACACTGGAAGGTCAGAGCGCACAGGAAGTGGAGAGGTTTCCAGAACTCAGCCAGAGTGAAATCTTTGTTTTTTTCCCAGTCTGAAACCTCATTCTCACCAGCTCAACTTGGCCTCTTTTTTTTTTTTTTTCTTGCTGCACAGATCACAAGACAGTTCCCATACAAATTTTCAAACATACATAATGCTTGCAGGATAGAAAATGTCTACAGCCTATGGATCAGAGCACTTTTTTGTTTCAGAGGCAGGAAAGGAAGTAGAGCTGTAATCATATGTAGTTAAAGTGTTGATTACATTATATCTGGCATGTAGGAAATGATTTGATGGTTGTTGTGCTTCTTTAGCCTTTTCATTTAGATTCAACAGACGAAAAGCGAAAAGAAAAGAAACGAAAAGAAACTATAGTAATCCTATAATACATTTTAGAGGGATACCATATAAATATAGCCAAATGCAGCTATTTTGAGTTAAAACATATCACAGAAAATTCTATACTGATAGCATGCCTACCATAAGGTAGAATAAGGCCACTATAAACAAGAAGATTGAAGTTTTAATTTATCAGCAATTTCACAGAGGTAGGCATACAGACATGGGGTGCATCCCAATTTATTTATTTTATGTGTCTTCGTCTGCTCAGTCCTCCATCCTCCAGCTCCTCCAGAAATCGCTGTTTGCCTGCCATCATTAAGGATGTCTCAATTCATTTAAAGTGCAGCGAGGAGAGAGGAGGCTTCCTGAGGAGGCTTGAGCGAGGAAGCACAGGTGTATCCTTGCTGGCTCCTATGCGGAAGTCTTTGCTTTTTTGTTTTTCTTCTTCTGAAGGAATGACCTAGGCTATTAATTGTCCACCTACTTTCCATCTGCCGCTTGGAATTATCACAGGATCGCTTCATAAATGTGAGCGCAGGCATTCATTTTCATGCGTACAGGCCCACTGTGTGCCTTGCTCATGCCCAGGACAAAATGATGTCCAAAGGCCCCCATAATATAATTCCAGCAGATTATTTAAGGGTTAATGGGGACTTTTGGGCCCTCCCTTGACCCAGGGCCTGGGACACCTTATCTGGTGTTCTCCCTGTGTCGGCGGCCCTGGTCCATTTATTTGTGTCATTCTGGGGTTGAGGTTTGATAGTTGTTGTGCAAAATATGAAGGTGCTGAGTATAGTTTTTGACAGACCCAAAAATCAAATGCAGCACTGGTCCAGTCCCATATTAGCCCAAGCCCCATAATTTAATCCCAACACTGTCCCAACCTGTCAGTTTCCCATAAAAAGATGTTACCTTCTGTGTGATTCAACCAAGCACGACTGAACTGTCAGACCTGATGGGCTAAATGCCAACTGAACTGCAACTATATTAGTAGCTGTTTCGCTGTCTACCTGATGCTTGCTTGACCAAAGCCTCCCGAGTCTAGTTTTTTCTTGGTCTTGTCAGCATCCATTTCACTTCTAAATTGAAACATCAGACCCACACTCTGGAAGCGCATGGCTGCGGTTGTGCAAGACCTCTGCCTGTCTAGTTTATTTAGAGCCTTAATGCCACATATCTACCACAGTACAGAGCCCGGTCCTATCAGACCCGCTGGACTAATTAAATAACCTGAGAATTAAAAACTCTAGTGTTCAGACTTTTACATTTTCCAATTATGATTTTTTTTTTTTTTTTTTTGAGTTTTGAATTTTTGCTGTGTGCACAAAACTGAAACAGAAAGCAAACACTCCACAGTTTTTCAGAGAGTCAGCCAGGGCTGTAACTGTGGTCTGAAAGCTGAGGGGGACACAATTTTATGGGGATGGGTCAGTAAATTTTTAGCCATTTCAAACAAATTTCCTGCATTTTTAAACAAACTTGCATGACTCAGGGTAGACCAACAAGCTTGCTGAAATATGATTCACAGCAATGTGTTGATATGGATAGATGTCAAGATTTGGCTTCATAACATTTTTATATTTATGTTAACTAGATGCTAGCTAGATAGCCATCTGTTAATTCAGTTGGCTAACTAGGCAAGGTAGTAAGTCAGCATTTTGTGCAAACTACTGTAAAAGTGAGACAGCATGGTTTATACTCTGTATGTAATGACAAAATGAGAAAGAGGAAACATACATTCCTTGTTTTGTTGGTGTATGAAATAGTGGAAATTACACCCATGGTCTCAGCTAACTACGGATCTGAATAACAAAAACGGAACTCTGATTAGAATACAAATACAACAATATAAATGGCAAGGATTCTTGTATTTTGTCATGATCGTGGCATCCTTGATCTTGAAAGGTCAGCAGGCTAGTGAGCTAGCTTCTCTGGGTAGCTATAAATTAGTATGGCAAGATTGAACTTGGAAAGTAAGCTAGGTTAACAAGCTAACCCTTAGTATGGCTAGCTAGAAATTCTGTGGTTGTTTGTAGTTCAACAACCAATCATCTCTGCCTCTAGTGTGTTTGCAGGCCATCTTAAACTCCAATCTGTTACAAGCTCATTATTGCATACAATAGACACACTTTAAGTTCCCAGAGTAATATCACAGTAATACCATAGAACATAACTTTACCACTATAAACTCACTATTTAATTCCACAAATGCACTTTAATTCCACAAATGCACAAAAATCATTTAGCTTTTAGTTTACATTGCAAGCTGACTTTGGTTCAGCCATAAAGGATTCCATACAGTACTGATGTCTTGTCTGTCTAGCTGTGTTCAGATCCATTTTATTTAAGGTCCCAGGATATCAAACTCACCTCCCACCTCAACCTGTAAGCTTCTGGGATCAACCTGGTAATGACCCCCACAGTCTTAGTTTCCAAGAGAATGGAGCTAATGGAGGTTAAATTTCAACACATGACGGCTGGAGGCTTGTTAATAAGTGACCATTTTCAAGACCCTTTAGCCTTTTACCTGGCACCAGCTACTTTACACAGCGAATCATTTATAACCCCCCTCTGACAGCTTTAATCTGGACGGCCTGAAACACAAAATTCCCTTGTGTATATTGGATCAGCACTTTTGTGATGATTAGCTGGTGGCTTGTCTGCCAGAATGTGTATGATAAAAGCAGTGCTGTTCTGGTAGTAGGGGGTAAGCTAAGTTTGGTCTGTTACCTGTTTCATGACTCTGGCTTCTGGGTTGTAGGTTTGATTACATAGGGCAATGACTGAAAAGAACACAAAAAAATCACTGCAGTATCCTCATAGAGGCTCATAGTAGTGAGGTTAGTGAGGTTATTGTATTTTATGGTGTACTTAGTACCTCCTATGACTAAACATGACTCCTCATCTGACAGTTTTGCTGCAATATTTGTATGATATCATTAAAAAATCTATAATAGGATGATCGTAGTTCTTTTTCATACGGGTAGTAACCCTGAAGAATGGTTTTAAGTCGTATTTGTGTGAATGACATCTGTAAATTCACTGGAATGTCAGTTAGTCTGAAACGCTTGAGAACTCACTGACATTGCTTGATTTCTACACGCAATGAAAAATTGACTGAATGCCTGTGAACTAAGACGAAACTCCAGTGGAGTAAGCTCTAGTTTCACCGTGAGTTGACATCTTGTGCACTATGATTATCCTCTCTCTTTCTCTCTCCCTCCCTCCCTCTCTCTCGCTGCCTGGTCAGAGGTTGCCAGACTGTCTGTCAGCCTATGGCCTCGTCCCTCAGGGGACAAAGCTCCCGTTCTTCCTGGGGAAAGCCCCCACCCTGCCGGAATTCTCCCCTCGCCTACGGGTGCAGAGCAGGAGGCGGGGGAGAGGGAGGAAGGTAGAGAGAGCACTGAGGAGACTAAGATTTGACCAATGTGAATATTTGAAAGCCGATACTGATATTTTTGAACTGAACAAGCTGATCGTGATGATAGTCATGATCCTTAAATTTGTCAATATTCATATGCCGAAAAAAACCCCCAGAAGAATTGCAAGTTTTCAGTGTCTCTCCCAGATTTTCATTCTTCTCAGGGTGGTAAAGCCTTTGAAACAGCATTACATAATATGAGATATGATGAAAGTTTAATGATCCCCAGTGGGAAATCAGGTTGCTGCAGAAGCAAATTGTAATAGAGAAAAAAGTCTGGTGTGATTTTGTCTAAATTTCTATGAAGAAAATATGAATATAAATGTATCTGAATACAGAATTTGCAAGAAACACCAAAATCTGTGCTCCATAGATCCTTAGTAGCAATGCTACGTTCTGTTCCATGACATGAAATGCATCAGCTGACATACATTAGCTTTATTAATTTTCATTCTTCAGTTAGTTTTTGGGTACTCATTTGGTAAGAGGCTACAGCAGTCAGCCTTTGTCGATTTGTTGTGGTAAGCTAATGCATTTGAACATTTATAATTCAACTATAATGAGTTTTTCCGATAAAAAATGTGTATAATCAAGATGCAGGGAAGTTGCTCATTGTGGTCTGCTTCCGCAAAGATTAGCATTTTGTTAGCAAAAGATAGTAAAATATAGTTTAGAGTAAAACATAAAAGTACACATAATGTAACCAAGAATTAGAAGAGAATAAATGACTGAATATAAATGAATTAATTAATGAGAAGAATTGAATCAGACCACATCATATCCATTATATCGGATGAAAAACACTAACTGGATCAGATATGATTTTTAATAAAAGGCCAATATTGGCCCCATATTTTGGTAAACTGATATATCAGTCCAGTCCTAACACAGCTGGGAGGAGGGCGAGGGACGGGTTTGTGAGGAATGATAAATGAAGCATACAAAGAAAAATGCGGTGAGAGATGGCAATGTAGTTACAGTGTCAAATTATAGAGAAAACATAATTAAGTGAGGTGCAGAGTGAAGGGTGAGAGAACGGCTTTGTGGAGCTGACTTTTGCATCTCATGTTATGGCAACAGGGTGGCAGAGTGGCCTAGTGGTTATGGAGACTGTCTTCCAGCCCACAGGTTATAGTTTCAACCAGTGTATGCTCATTATCAGCTACATGTCCTATCAAAGTGTGGCAAGATAGTGAATCCTTGCGACTTCTCATTTTAAAGGAGTACACCAACCTTTTGGGCAAAATACCCTTTTTCCGACTTACCCAGACTGAGACAAGATGTTCGATACCATTTTCACCTCTGTATGTCCAGTGGTTCAGTTCCGATGGTTAGCAGTTCATGTTAGCTTAGCATAAAGGCTTGAAGTCTGCAGGAGTCAATAGCTTAGCTCTGTCAAAGTGAAAAAAATAAACCTTACAGCAACTCTGAAGCTGTCATTTACACAGTGTATCGTGTATTTGAAATACATGTCTTAGATTTAAAATAAAAATAAATCGAGGGTTGTTTTAGGAGAAGTTAGGTGATAGGAACTATAGATAGTAGGAACTATAACAGCTGAACATATGTGTTCTTCAGTTATAGTTCCCACCATCTTATTTCTCCTAAAATGACTCATTTAAAAAAAAAAAAAATTCCAAGATGTGTATTTCATTGCTGTGTAAGACATGATACATTGTTTAAATAAGACAGCTTCAGAGTTGCTGCAAGGTTTATTTTTTCACTTTGACGGAGCTAGGCTAATGACTCATATAGACTTCAAGTCTTGAAATGCTACCCATCGGAACCGAACCAGTGGATGTACAGAGGTGAAAATGGTATCAAACATCTTGTCTCAGTCTGGGTAAGTTGAAAAAGGGTATTTTGCCCAAAACACTGGAGTATTCCTTTAAGTCTGCATAAGATTGGCAGCCTTATGCCGTAGATGTAATTGCAGGTGAATTATTCTAACACTGGGAAGGTATTGCTACCAGTTGCATGTAGTAAATATGATCTATAATAGAGTACATAGCTGTATGAACTTCCTTGAACGTAGGTCACTACATTGGTAATGATGTCAAAACCAGTACCTCGGAACTCAATGACTTCCCATGAGATCTCTCAGCTTTTTCTCGTGGAGTTTTAACTGATTTTGCATACTCAGCAGTCTGAACTCAGTGGTTGCAAAATCCAGACAGGCCTGAGGTTTAATTACATGATGAACATGAGGAATGTATAGAGTCAGTGTTGACAAAGGAATGACAGGGCTATTCTGTATCAGTCAGGTAAGCTTACATGACAGTGGCCACCCCACTGATGCTTTCCCAGGAACAGATACCTAACAGGTCCTCCCATGTTCCCTGAAATTGTTGTACAGTTGAGTCAGTCCCAGCACCAGGCCCATATCTAGGCCGCTGCTGGTGCGAGTCATTTCTGCAACTGACACACTCTTGTTTCTGAACAACAAACAATAACAAACAGAATCTTGTTGCCATGGAGATCTGTCACGGTGTCTCCGTGGCGGCATTGTTGGTTTCGCCTGCCTATCAGGAAGACTGTCCAGGCAAGACTGATCTAGTCATGATACTCCAGATTAGAGTTTGACTCAGGACTGTGGTTTTTAAGCCCGGCCCAACTGGAATGATAAAAAGTCTGTTTAAAACTGAACTGCACCTGAAGGGTGACACTTTTTATAAACTCAAATCATTGGTATCAATTGATCAAACCCAGAGCTATGGCTAAATGCCTGCATGTAATATAATCTGCCAGCAAAACTTCCAAACCTGCTGATGATATGAAATTTCTGAGGACTAGGTGAAGCAATAACTGAGGGCACACAGCATTTTATCATTTGGTCACTTGCCCAAAATATAAAATTTGTGTAGAACATTGCTCTTGAATACTCCCTTGTTGTGAATTATTTCATTCATTTAGATGTGACTTCCAAATTAAATTCTGTTGATTGTAAAGAATACCTAAAGGTGATTTAACACGAGACAGAGATATAATCACAAATCTCAGTCACACATACAGTAAAGAAAAATACTTCAGCAAGCCCAAGAAAAGCAGATGCAGAAGCACATCATAAAAACCACAAAGATCAAACTAAAAAATCAAATTTGGACTTATTTAGGCTAAAATATAAAGGCACCTTTCCACGACTTACTTGAACCCACAATTGGTGACCATTAGTAGACAAATTACAAACTTAACAATAATTTTTATGAAGTTATGTCCGACCCCAAATGTATGCAGTTAAAGCATAACCCTGGCCATTTCGAATCTGGATTCTGATTTCCCATTCTATTTCATAATATCAAGCAACTGACCAAAATCTTGCCCATTGCTAAAAAATCAACTCAAATCAAATCAATCAATCAATCAATCAAAAATCAACCCCCAAAACACTCAAAGCAGCATATTGATGCTCAGTCTGTACTGAGACACATGTATGTTTAGTTTTCAGTTTATTCAGCGTAAAGGTGATCATACGCGTCACAGACTCAATCCTTAGATTGTGTAAGTGCTGTTTCTATTCTACATAGCTGTGAAATCATGAAGATACAAGACTGTTGTGCTACCCACATTGAAGCCGTTCTGTCCAGACCTTAAGGCACTTGTTTGGACTTCTAAAAATGTCGGTCCAGTCTTGAAGATGTTAGCAGATTTAATAATGTGGGCCACCGGTTGATTTGAATAGAGTTTGTTGCTATATACCTTCTAGTAAGTAGCTGGCTAATGTAGCAGTATTCAGTGTGGTGGTAGTGTGAGGACCACAAGCTGAACTGTGGATGCACTCCGCCTTAGCTCAGGAAGTGGAAGAAGAATGTGATATGTGTGTCTGCATGTGTGTGTGCTCAGACTGCTAAAATCCTTGTGTGCATTTGGGTGTTTTTTGCCACTTGTGTGTGTGTGCGCGCGCACGCCATTGTGTGTATGTGTATAATTCAGTGTCATGAATTTGTGTACATGCATGACTGTATAAAGTACTGTTACTGTTACTAAAGCCCTACATTCCTTGTGCACGTTTGTGTGTGTTTTGCTAAAAAATAATGTATGTATTTGCATGTGTGCTGTGTGTTTGCTTTGGCGCGGTGTGCTCATGTGTGCGTGTATGAGCATGTGTATCTGTCCCTGAAGTACTGAAGGACATCTAGCCTATGTGATTTATATGTGTCAGGGTTGTTTATAATGAAATAGCAGGAAAAAAAACTGTGATACTTAAGATGTTGGAAAAAATGTGCGTGTGTTTGTGTGTGAAATTTGCATAAGAGGTTCTCAAGAGGCCCAGGTTCAGGAATTGCACAAATTGCACAAATTTTGGTTTTGTTGCAAGTTGAGATGTTCGATACCACTTTTTTTCAGACCGAGTGTGAGTACTTACTCCTGAGTACTACCTGATACCGAGTACAGATACCGCCAGTGCTTTTGATTTATATATCAACACATAGAAAATTTCAATTACCACAATGACAGATAATTTTGAACAAAGTCTGTTTTTATTTCTTCTCACAAATGAAAGCAGCACAGTCAATTTACTGATAAAGACAGCTGTTGTCACATGGTCATTGTCATGGTGGCATTACATACAATGTTATAGCCTAATACACTGCAGTGTGAGCTTACAAGGATACTTAATGTGCTCACACGCTCTCTTTCTGCAGTGTTTATCTGGATAATACTGTCTGTAAAAGAATGTTACTCTCTCACCTGATAAGCAGTGAGGACTGATATGGAGATAATATATCTGTTGTAACGCTGTGTTCATATCCCCACCATATGATTTGGAAGTTCCCACTTCTTTTTGGCGAGGCTCATCATAAAAATGGAATTGCAATCTTGCGCTGAACTCAGAAAATGTGGACATGTTGCCATTAGCTTGTTAAGCTAGTAAGAACATGGCTAGCTTTAGCCAACAAGTGTGCGTGTTTCACTGGTGTACAGAAACAACCGTAGCAGAAGGCTAAGCGTTTCGGCACTATCTACAAACATAACACGATTTTGCCTTTTCAATTTTTAGCTGCGGCTTAGTGAGGTATTCTGAAATAGTTATTTGCTGGGGAACTGGAATATACTATAAATCCAACACCACATGAATGGGAGATAAGACAGCATAAAAAATACTATGTCCAAATATATTTGTTGTAACCTGTACATGGATGGATGAGGGAGAGAGGTAACAGCAGCTAGCTAATATTAGTTAGAGAAATAAGTTGGCTGGCAGTATAGCACCAGCATTGGCTTAATTGTACTTAATTGCAAACAGCTATTATCTGACTCATTAAACTGGCAGTTACTTTCTCCATTGTGTCAAAGGGTTTACAGTCAGTAAAACAGGTGGTGAGATAATGCTAGCAGCAGCTGAGCTCACGTTGCCAGCGTCATCTTTAAAATTTCCTGCTGCTCTTTCCTAATCACAGGTGAGTCTGATCAAGATTTGCATATGAATTTAATTAACTAGCTAATTAACTAGAATTTTGTTTGTATGTTTTTTTGTCTTTGGGCACCACTTTCATAATGGCATCTTTGCCAACATTGTTTTCTCAAGTCTTATGAGCTAACAGATGCCGCACATTTTGCATGGCTTGAGATTGCCATATATAACGAGACTTTCCTTTACAGAAGTGTAGCCTAATAGCGCAGACACTTTGTGTATGCAGGTATGCATGAGTGCTTTCTTGTGTGTGTGTGTGTGTGTGTGTGTGTGTGTGTGCCATTATCTACAAATTCTGCTTGCTTGGCCCAAGCAGCTGCTATAAGATGTGCTCTGTCTCGGATGTAATCAGATGATAGCAATCAACATTCAGCGCCTCTGTCTTTCTCTTTCTCACTGTCTCTCTCTCTCTCCTTCCTTTTACCTCCAGTTGCTCCAGAATAGCCCCCACAATTCCCTCTGTCTGTGTCTTTATCAGTGTCTGGAGCCACG
>OMKZ01024626.1:7276-18308 GCA_900302535.1 Neoniphon sammara
GAAAGTGACATGACTGAGAGTCAATAAACTCATTCGCATTGCTCACTGGTCTTAATTCTAATCAAGAGATTTGATTTGAAGAAAATAAAATCCATCCAATCCCCATGGATGCCACTTTGCAGTGTCATCCATATCAAAACATCGCTAACAGCTGACAGACCAGGTGGCATGAAAAAATGTTATTGCACAATGAAAAGTTATACATTGCATGTATAAAAGTATACATATAACTTCATTTTACATCTTGGACACTTACCTGAAACTCTTCTTTGGTGCTGCAGGAGTAGAAGCAATTTTTTTAATTAGTAATCGTAAAATCTGAATAATATGATTGAGTGTTCATTTCCAAAAACTATATGCAGTATCCATTTAACAAGTTAAGAGTTGACTGACATGAGGATCATTTAGATTCAAGTGGCAAAAAACGCGGGATAACCATGTCATGGAGCTGGGCCAACAGTGAGAACCATGTAGACTCAGCCAGCAGATTTTGTGCATATTTCTTTTTGTCAGCTGAGTCTAAACAGGCCGCACTTCAATTGACCCATGACAATTTTTTAAACAATAGTTTCAACAACTTAAAACAGCTACAAGGAACTTTAAGTTTGTGTTGATTTTAGTGGCCCCTGTGGACCGAACAAGTCTCATTTCACTTTTAACATTATCAAACAAAGTGAAATGTCCTCCCTCATCCCAATAACATCTTTCAACTCCCTCATGCTACAATGCTACATGTAATGTAAACACAGGCTGTTCCAGTCTGGTGGTCTTGTTTGCTTATGTAGGTCATATAGAGGATCAGTATTAAATTGAGACTCTTTCATAAACAGTTAAAAACTCCTTATAGCTGCTTTAAGTTACCTAATTTGCTTTACAAATATATACCTTATATACAAATATCATAATTTGTTTTAATTTTGTTCTATTTATCATTTTGTCATAGTAGATGCCACTTTTTTACAGGATGTATGTCATATTTTAGAACAAATCTATGATGACAGAAATGTAATGGGGTAACACATTTATAGCCGAACCATTACATCTCTATACCAGCAGATTGGTTGGCAGTGAGCGCAGGCTTGCCAAGGTCAACCTCGGGGTACTCAGAGATATCAGAGCCTGTGAGGCAGCACTTTTATCCACAGCCAAGGCCCACGCTGGTCCCTGGAGCTCTGCCTCTCCTCCCCCTGCCACCCCCTCTGTCCCCTCTGGATCTGCAGGCTTAGCCAACTCAACCGTGTAAGCACATCTCCCCCACCACTGGAACCGGCCTCTGTGGGGGCCCTTGCTTGCTTTGCCACACAGCACGCGGCAGGCACGCACCGCCAGTTTCACTGGAAGCCAGACAGACGTTCATGGAGAAATCCCCCCGCAACTACCCTCCTCCGCTTTCAGCCCTTTCCTATCCCAGCGTGCTGGTTTTACCCCAGAGGTTCAGTGCCAGTCATGTCACAGCCAAGCCCTACTGTCTGGGGGTCTGAGATCTCGGCACCACGTTCCGCTGATTCCTGTCTGCCGCGGTTCAGGGGGAAGGGCCTTGTTCAGACCGATCAGGGTTTTCAGAGCTGGAGTGCTAAATGACCCTCTTAATGTCACTGGTGAGAAAAATGGGCAATCTCTCAATTTGGCATAAGCCGGTCCGTGGCAGCGAGGCAAGGGTTTGATAGAGTGTGGAGGTTTTAAACGGCAGGAAACCTGGTGACCTTTCCCTGTTTTCTGACGCGCTGACTCGATTGCCCTTTTGAAAATGCTAATACCAAATGGTTCTCTATAAAACAGGTCCTCCGAGGAAGCCCTTGGCACCTCAAAGAAAAGGGTGGAGGAAGACCACAAGCAGTGTGTGTTCAGAAGGCACGGTGTCAAGTCTGGGGTTAAGGGTGTGTGTAATTTGGAAGTGGATGCATGCATGTTTATGATACGTACTTTATTACATCAAATATTCATAGACTGTTCCTATGGTGGAGGAACTTTTAACAGCCTAAAAATAACTTCAAACACCCAAATATGTTCAGAGAGTGACTTTCACAAAGTTGCAACAGCTGAAGGGCCACTTTTGAATTTTATGGGTCTGGTTATAAAATCAGCAAAAGTCTCTGGATTTTATGATAAAGTCAATCTTATTTTTTAACCAACCCAAGCAAGTATTTATTTCTCTATTAGCCTTGTGTAAGGCACGTAGTTGCTTAGTTTCTTAAGCTCAGCAAAAAACACATAAAGAGCAGCTTAATTATCTGCAATTTTATTCATTCAATGGGCCACAGAGGTGTGCAAAAGGCGATAGAGAGCATAATTATCTTAATGGAAGACTGAGATGCATGCCCTTTGTAACACAAGCACCTCTTAACAGCCAAATCAATAGCACACTACGGCTGTGCCCTTAGCCCAGGAGTGGATCACCTCCATCTTCACTATCGAGCACTGATCATCATAATAAGCTGCTTTGATGCGATTCACATCGCCACAAATAATGAGGCATCCTCAATCAACAGAACGCTATTACCTTTCCCTCTCTCGCTCACTCTTTCTCAGCAAAGTTCAACATTAATGTAGCTAAACAAGTTTCTCTTCGAAGCTCTCTGGGGCTTTTAATCCCGCATATTCCTCTTCATTCACTTTCTCCCTTTCTCCGTCTTTCTTTGGCTCCCTCTCACACAGTTTGATCGACATTTTTCAAAAGATTAATTAACACTGGCAAACCCATCACATCATTAGCAACTCAATCTGGCAGCGTGATAAAGACAAAAAAAAAAAAAAGAGAGGGAACAATAGAATGTGATGACCGTCGCCACACGAGTGTCGCCCTTGTAGATTATCAGCTCATCAGAGAGCAGAGGAAAGGGGAGGACATTTTCATCCAAGATGGCCGCCATTGCTTCAGAATGCATCTGGGCCTCTATTCATCAACTCCATGCAAAGTCATTTATGAAAGCTTGTGCAGCCCCACATAAGACCACGTCAGCTGGGTGTCACTGGGCTATGAACAAGTAACACCGATTGCTTGGCTCATTACTCCTTCACTGGACTAACACTGACTAACAATACTCCTCTGAGGCATTCCACTTGGCCTTTGTACAAGTACTTACAGCAGATTGGACTGTGTGGCTTGCTGAAACAGCTCTCTGGGCATCAGCTTCGCCCCCCCCCGTGGCTCATACTGATGTTCACAACGAAAAGCAGGAGCCAGGGTGCTGGAGAAGAAGCTAGGGGGACGGGGATTTAAATAGAGGCAGATATTGCATTGTGACCGTCAGCGAGGGGAATACTGTCAATAGGGTCAATATCTGGAAGAGCTATCTTGCCATGTGATCATGAGCAGAATGAAAGGCATGAGACCTCATTACACGGGGACTAACACTGGCTGGCAGCATGTGCCACTGATCGACCCGCAGTGCATAGCAGTGACTGAAAGGGCCTGAAAATGTCTCATTTCACTCAGGCCATTGACCACCCGTCCTCGCTGTCACTCCCCCTCTCTCTCTCTCTCTCTCTCTCACACACACACACACGCATACATCCAAATCAGCCACATGCCAAGCAGTGGGGCGATTATTCAAACAGCTAATTAGGTCACTCAGCTCCTTTGGCCCTGCAGGAAGAGGGTTGTGCAAGATGGTCAAGCCTGACATAGTGACCTCACAACGGCTTGCCTGCGCATCGCTAGCTGGGATTGGTCCAATGCCAAGGCATGGGTGACCTGAGCGTCAGTTGGATTCATGATTGAAACCCCGAACTGCAAGTACAGGCTTTCCATGCTTTCCGCCCTGTGATGCTGCGATGCTGCATGGATATGAGCCAGCCAGGAGTAAAGCCTCTTTTGAACAGTTGGCTTGGGTTCCATTTTTCACCTGTCAGGCATATCGCTGAATCAATGATTGATCTGATTTACACAGATAAAGACAGACTATACTGTGAGGCAATTTACTTAGACCAGGGTAAAACAGTATCTGTCATTTTTTATTGCCAAGTACTTTTACCTTGATAGTTTAATCTACTGAATGTATGAAACAATACAATGACTGTCGATTAGAAAGTCAATCAGATTAAACAATTAGTATTTGAAAAGTATTTGAAATTTCAGTTTTTGAAATGCACAAAACCCTGTCCATCTGATACTCCACGTAATTTAAAACACAATCTAAGAATTATTTTGCAAACACTGATTTGAAATAGACTTTGAAAAGATATAAGATAGTGTCATACCGCACAATAATAAATGAGTGCATTAGCAGAGGCTCAGATCACAATAACTTGTTGCATGCAGACCACTTACTGAACACACCA
Organism: Neoniphon sammara; assembly: GCA_900302535.1. Classification (NCBI taxonomy): domain Eukaryota; kingdom Metazoa; phylum Chordata; class Actinopteri; order Holocentriformes; family Holocentridae; genus Neoniphon; species Neoniphon sammara. The sequence goes on from OMKZ01024626.1 coordinate 11,558, forward strand.
GTCTGCAGCATTGGCAGGGTTATGAGTAATTGCCTATAGCAGTCTAGTATAAATGGCACTGCATTTGTCCTGTGGCTGATAATATATAAATAATTAAACCATTACTTAGCAGTTAGATGGATGTCGAAGCTGCTGTGTCATCATCTTCTATAATCAGTCTTCTCCCTCCTCTCGTTCAAAACTGGTGAGCTGTTTCTGTTCGCTAATTTGAGGCCATAATCCTGGGGCTGCTTTATTCCTTCCAAAACGCACACAGGGAAAGGTTGATGTCCACGCCAAGCCCTGCTCTGGTAGTGATTGTGACATTTCTCCTTCTCCCTCAGGGCTTTGCTGCGCCCCCCTCCCCTTCCCTCCCGCACACCCTCTCATCCAAAATGCTCCAATTCCTCGGGAGCAATATCTTCTGCTCGCAGAGAAAAAGGTCACATGCTCCATTATTTCAAAGTGAACTTTCGACCTAACATTTACAGAGGAGGCAAAAAATAGCTCTCGACGTGAAGACGCAGCAGGTTTGGTACGGCTGTGTTTTTTGGATGGAGGGTCGGATGTGTAGGTGAGTGGAGGCTGCACGTAAAGGATTATCATTGTTTGACAACACAGAGCGAAGTCTCAATAAAGGCTTAAAGCTAACAGGACCGGGCTGTTTTCAGGCGCTCAGATGTGATCTGAATGTTCCAGGTGCATGTACAAGCTATCATTACAGCATATTGTGAGACGATTTTTTATGCTAATAATAACCGTTCTCCTTGTGCATTATGGAGCCTGTACAGCGGGGATAGAGCCAGGCCCTGAGGCGATGATGGCACTGACTAACACTGCCTTTTGACTCTGATTCACTCTGCCAGTCAGTCCTCTCTGCCAGTGTGCTTCTTTTTCCGTAGCTTCTCATTAGGGCTGTAGAAAAGCAAAATGACGAGATGCAAAGTGAAATTTTGCCGTTCAGGACATGTCATTAAGTTAGCAAAGTGACATCGTGAGAGAAACTAAATTTACCAGTGATGTCATCCATTCAGTCAGTTATTGGTTATTAACTGATTTTTGGGATGCTACCTACACTTACAAACAGACAAATGTGGAAGGACAGAGACAGAAAGAAAGAGAGTGAAGGAAAGGGTGAGGAGAGGAACAGTTCTGTATGAATACATTGAAAAGCTTACTTAATTGCTTCCTCAATCGATCCTCGTCCTCTGGCTTGGTCAGTCGAGACTGCTGATTTGAGCCTGGCTATTGACTCAGCTGTTGTTTGTACATTTGCTTTGTCGTACAAAACCAATCCTCTGAAGTTCAGTGAGAAGAAGCAAGTAAAAAAAATGGACATGTTTCGGAAGTAGATAGAAGATAATGTCAACTCCTGTTGTGCTGAGTGGCTTGGCGCTGCATTTTTTCATAACATAACTATAGCTCTCAGCATGATAGCAGGTTTGTCGATGCATGTTCATACTTAGGCTTGACAAATGTTGTCGCATATGGCGTATGTAGGCATTTTTAAAGCGTGGTGTTGCAGGACATGCATCACCCCATTTCCAAGGCACAGCTTCAGTGAACAAACACTTCGCAACAAGATCTTCTATTGATTTCTGGTCAGTCATGAGGGAGCAAGGAGATTTTTCCTCCATTTTATCCTATCTCCTGTCTCTTTCTTTCTCCTTCTGTCTCTGTTCCCATATCTATCTATCTATCTATCTATCTCTGCTTTAACAGTCATGCTAATAACTCCTCTCCTCTTTTTGTCAGCTCATCAGACACACGCTGCTCTGCCACCTCTTGTTTTCACTCTCCTCTCCTCAATATTTCATGCCATTGGAAGTGCATCTATTCTCGGCATTCCCTATGCCTTGCCACCTCCCGACTGTCAAAACATAATTTTCTACCATCCGACACCCCTTGCAACTCTTTGCCCTCTCTCTCTGTGCATCTCAATCTTCCCACAGGCTGCCGAGTGCATTAAGGTGACCCTTGGTGTGCTATTTTGCATAAAGGAACCTTTCTTTGACCTTCCGATACATATTTTACTCTGATTTTAATTGTTACCCACAAACATCTTTACCATACTGTAACTGCCTTTCCATTTATTGAGAAATTCTATGCCCGTAATCAGTGCCAATTTTACTTCTGCATCACTCTACCACCGTCACTTGTTCTATTTTCTTTCTATCTTTACCTCTAAACAGATTAAACCCACATATCCTTTCTTTACTCTCTCAGCCCTCTGTCCTTTACGACCATTTAACAACACATCACACCTTCCCCCAAAGGCTCAACTCTCATCCAAGCATCCATTTCCCCGGTGCTCCCTTTTCATCATGGCCCGACACTGAAGAACATTGTACTTGATTGCTTGGCAGATGCCATTATCCTGAGCTTATATCTTCACAATCACATTAGCCATTTGCACAGCTGGGTACTTACTGGAGCGAGGCAGGTTAAGCACCACACTCGAGGGGAACAAACGATGGAGGCCCACCTGGAGCTCGGGCCAGGGCTCTCCTCAGCACCATGCCGTTACCAAAACGCTGGTGGCCTCTCTTGCATTTAACTGTCACCACCATGTCTCTTTTTTTATACTTTTCTCTCTTTTTCTTATTTCCTCTGCCTCAATTCAAGTTTATGTCTCCCAAACTCCAACCTGTATCTGTGCCCCGAGGGGGGAGTTGCCGTTTCTTTCTCTCACCCTCCCTCTGTTTCTTTCTCTATTTTCTGTCCCTCGCTGACTTTATCCCGTCCTTTATCACACTTGTTTGGGCACAGTGTGGTTGGGTAAACAGGGACTGCAGAATGCAGATTCACAAAGGAGTAAGAAAGGGGAGGCTGGTGATGTGATTGTGTCAGCACGGCTTACTGACACAACGCTGAGCACGGGCAACAGGGCTTTTACACAGGAGATGTTTATTTGTCGGCAAATTACAGGCGGACGTCTCAAAGTTCAAAAAGCTTCTGCTGCAGTTGTTATTTTTGTCACAGTTACTTTATATTCAAAGTCTGACATTTCAATAGATTAACCGATTAATCAAACGCATCGGTGTTTACTGACACAACCACTGGACATTAAACTCAATCAAGCCAACCTCATTTAAATCCAATAATATTATAATGCAATAACTCCACAGTGAGATGTAGGGGAATAGCAACAAGTAAGAGACGGGTGTTGAAAATTAAATAAAAACGGAAAGAAGCCAGGTGGAATAATGCAGAATCCCGTGGAGGGAGAAAACAGCACTTTTTCCAAGAGAATATTGCTTTCCCCCAGAATGAAGTCAGTTACGTAATCAATATTAAGCCAACAAGGATATATGAAAGTGTTGAGGCTGATTGATGATAACGAATTATCTGGGTAATCAATATGCCCATAGTGCTGCCGTTCATGAATTAATCACAAACAGAGCCAGAGTCAAGGTACCAATCCATGGTTGCTGTTACTAATATGCACTGATGCCTATAGGCTACTGCAAAATTCAGCACACGCAGCTGCAGAGGAAATGAGCATATATAAACAAGACATCACATGGTACCAAGTCAAGAGAAGAAATGTGCTCAATAACTTATGACACTGGGAAGCCTCACTCAGTCACATGCTCAAAGAGTACACACACACACACACACAGAGAGAGAGAGAGCATCAAAAATATACATTTGTCCCTGAGCCAGTGTTCACAGACTGCAGGAAACATATTAAATGTCAGTTTCTATATTTTCATCTCATTCTCATTGGCAGCGGGTAGTGGTTGTACACAATAGAAAGGGAGGAGTTTATGAGGAAATGGGATAATGTGCCTCTTACATGCAGCACTTTCCTCTTGAGCGCGAGGAGACAAAAGGATGACAAATGTTAGCGTGGATGGAGGCAAGTGATCCGGCAGAGCTGCACAGATAGGTGGCGGGACAGAGAGAGGGAGAGTTGGGAGAAAGTGATGGTGCTTGCTCTTTCATCCGCCCCTTTACTCCAGTCGCCACGGCAACATGCCTGGAGGGCACTCAAGAGAGGCGTCATCACTGACAAAAACAACAGAGAAGGGAGAGAGTGAGTGAGAGCGAACGAGAGCAAACTAGACAGAGTGTGTGTATGAATGAGAGTGGCGAGAGGAGAAAGTAGGCAGCAGACCTACTATGCTTTGGCAGAGTTTCCCTGATTCAGAGAAGGGCGATTTTGACCTTCAGGGACACAGCCAAGAAGTGTAATGAACATTCATTTGTCATTGGAGGTCATTCAGATTAATGTTTGGACTGCTGGCTTAAAGTTTCATGAACAGGCTATACAACCACGTTTATGGGCATGAATATCACTGATATCCCCTCCAAAAGGACACTATTATAAGATATGAAATTGGCACAGTTAATCAAACCGAGGCTAATGCTTAATATTTGGAATTAACTGAGCCATTAATACCGTGTGCTGCCGTTAGGCTAGATAGAGTGGTTAAACCACCACCGGCGAAATTAAACAGGTTAATTAAAGTCTCCGAATTTTCATAAACTCCCCCCCTCTCTGTCTGTATCTGTCTGTCTCACATTTTTACACACACACACACACACACACACACACACACACACACACTGGACATTTATCTTACTATACTTATAAGGACTTTCCACTGACTGTATTAATTTCCTAACCCTAATCTAAATCTAATCCTAATTAATTTTAACCTTAGTCCTATACCGGCTGCTTGAAGAAGTGCAGACTGGCCAATATAACACTTCTCAAAAACCCTTCAAACCAAAGCTCTTGAACTCAAACTGGTTCCCACAAGGCCAACAAAACAAGATAACACCTACCCATACATGCACACACACTTTTGTATTGTTATAATACAAGGACATTCACTTGATTATTCATTCCTTGACCCCAGCCTTGACCTTAACCCTGACCCTAACAGTGTCTCAGTGTGACATATGCCTGTGCGTTTTCATAGCCTTCAATGGTTTGTGAGTCGTAACCCTAAACTAATCTTAGCTATAACCCTTTATTGTAATTTAAACCTAATTCAGATTCTCCCTTAACCTAAATCCTGATGCTAAACTAACCCTCACTGTAACACTTGTCCAATCCAAATTTAATCCTAATTCTACCCATAAAGCCCAAAACCCAATCTTAAACTAGCCCTTTAATAAAGCAAAATATCTTTGGACAATTTTCCCATTTGCAAGGGCATCTGGCCACATAAGTAGGGAAATACAAGAAAACACACATACATCTACCCATACACTTTCATGTTATTGGGCTATACAAGGACCTTCACTTGATTATTCATTCCCTTGACCTCCTCTATAATCTTAACCCTATAACCTTAACCCTGACCCTAACAGTGAGTAGATGCGACATATGCCTGACTATTTTTACAATCAGCATTGGTCAGAACTCAAATTAACCTCAGCTGTAACCAGGGCATTTAATTTGGATTTGTTATGTGAGGGGAGGTCTCTGGTTTCAGGGTTGCCATGGGTGCTCATGTGTGCATAGAAAATCTGATTGAAATAAATGCACCATACATGAAAACAGGATTGTAAAAAAGCGTAATACACTAAAATTAACCTTAAACTAAGGCTTTTTTCCTATGAGAGGCAAGCCAAAGACCACAAGCTAGTTCCTTTTCATTAATTAATGTTATATCAAGGAAATGGTCAAACTAGCCTGGATAACCCAGCCATTGTGTAATTTGAGCTGCTCTGATATTCTGCTCAAATCACAATTGTCCTGACAATACTGAGAGACTTCAATATGTGCTAGGTTGCTTGACAGCTTAATTTGAACTAGAGCTTGCCAGCTAGCTTAATGTAAAAGTTAGCTACCAAAGATTTGAGGCGACCTGCTGCAAACTATGTTGCATTTAAGTTATAATATCATTTTGTAAAATTGAAACATTGTTTACGTAGAATATCAAAGCAATTTAGATTCTGTTATTAAACCTGTCAGTTTCTGACCTATTTTTCTCCCTACCTTCCCATCCACCTATTACTCCACCATCTGTGCTGTTAATATAATACATGAAATAATAAATCCATGTGTCTGACTGACTGACGAGTGATGTCACTTCTATTTCTTCTTCTAATGAACTTTGCAGCAAATTAGATGCAGCAAAAGCATATTGTTGCCCTGCACAGGTCATTTGTAGAACTCCACTGAATGAGCCAAATCCTTAGGTAGAGTCCAGGACTGAAGTTGCTGATATGCTAGGTAACTTTTAAGGAATCCCATTGACAGAAAAAAGGGAAACTACATCAAAGCTCTGACGTTTGCAAGTTCTAGCCTATGTGGCCCATACGGCTACAAAGAAAACATACTTTAGTCATTGTTTGAATTATTAAGACCAAAAAAAGTGTAAAAATTTACACATTGTTGAAGATGTGCGAAGTTAAGCGTTCCCTGATGACATAGAAGAGCATAGGCCTATATGCCAGGGCTGAGACCCGGACAGCCCTGGCCCAGTTTAACCTGTAACCAGTTATCCTAATTAAATCCGAATCCTGATTCTTAACTTAACCCTGAACATTAATTCAGATGCTAAACTAACCTTAACTGTAAATTGTATCCAACCCCAAATTTACTCCTATTTCTAAACTTAATTCTAACCCCAAATCCCAATCCTAACCTGGCCCATCATTAAGAGATGAAAACTGGGAAAATATCACTTTGGATAATTTTTCTCATCTTCCCTTTTTTCGAGGGCATTCGGTCCTCATGAGTACTGAAACAAGGAAACGCAAGGAAACACACACACACACACACACACACACACACACACACACACACACA
>OMKZ01024626.1:29518-39699 GCA_900302535.1 Neoniphon sammara
GTCCTGTTTATTAGAGGTGACTTGTTTGTTCTTCTCTCATTATCAATATCAGTCTGCCTGGAGGTAGGGATCTGGCCCGCAACACCTGCTCCGCTTACTGATTTAGAGACAGCAAACATTTACTCTCGTTCTCACACACACACGCACACATTTAGAGAGTGCACCTCACCAGGTGGGCAGGAAGGCATTTGTACACATTAACAACAAAGTGTAACTGCAGTGCAACGGCAATCCACTTATAGGGAAGAGAAATTGAATTTCAGTTTGTATGCTGCAGGTGCATTTTAATGCCAGGTGTAGATATCATCCAGCTCTCTCTCTCTCTCTCTGTCTATCTATCTGTCTATCTATCTGTCTAATGCTGTCTTTGTTTCTCTCTCTTTTCCTCTCAGTCTTTGTCTCCCTCCCTCCCTCTCTTTTTCTTTCTCTATTATAAACACACACACATAAACACATCCACCAATTTTGAGTTGCCGCTGTGTCAGGACTCTGAAATCCCTCCCAGCACCTGTCAGCAGCGGGATCTACAGTAAGAGGAAGAAGAGAGGGAGCTGCGGGTCTGTGTGTGTGTATGTGTGTGTGTGTGTCTGCGTGCATCTGATAGATTGAGAGCGAAAGGGAAATGACGCTCATTTACCACATGATGTAAGGAGGAAACGCGCTGTCTTTGGCGGAGGCCCGTGTCACAGGTGACAGTCGTGTGACAGGGCCAAGAACAGGCCTGTCAGAGAGGCGGGAAGCAAAAAGAGCGGGATGCACAGGAAATAAATATGGTATTCCTCATATAGCAGGTGACAGAGAGAGTATAGGCCTACTGTATGGTGACAGGGGGAACAAGGAGGAACCACATTCTGTAGAGTTAAATGATGCAGCGAGAAGAATAACATATACAGCCTGGGGTGGTTGTTTGTGACGGGGGAGCAAGTGTAACCCGCAACGACTGCAGAGGATGGATTCCTCCTGTGGAAATTGGTCTAATACTAGGTGGTTTATTCCCAGGGAGCCCTGACTGGCGTTAAAAACATTGAGGGCCATGATGGAAAACAGAGCGCGACTGTAGATAATCAAATTCACATCCGGGGTTGTTGTTTTATTTTTTTTTTCCTTGTTTGATGTTGAGTGGTGTGAATTGGAATTGCAGCCTCCCTGGTTTTCTCATCATGCATCTGTTCTACTCAAAATTTCCTCTCAGTGTGGTCACAATTTCCTTAAATCTGTGACAACCACTGACTTCGCATTTGCAATTCATAAAACTGGTTGTAATCCCTAATTAGCTAGCTTTAATTTCCCTAATAGGGATGAACTTTTGGTCAAATTAAAGGTTCCATTAGGTTTTTTTATTATTTTTTTTCATTCTAACCTCCAGCTCCTGCAATATAAGGGTAAATTAGTGCCAAGGAAACCATATCTCTAGCTAATGTGCAGTGCCAGGAAGATAGCAGCAGTTTCAAAAATGCCAGCGACATTAGCATTCCTGCGTCGTGCTGTGTGTGCGAGGACTCAGTTTTTAAATCTATAAAAAAAATAAATTGCTGTTCGTCAGCAAAAACCCCTCTCCCTTCTCCCTCCTCCCCCTCTGCCTCCTCCTCATTAGACAGTTCATCAGCAATCTATCATCATATGTATTATTTATGAGCAGAGCCCAGTTTGTTTTAAACACACAGCGCAGGTTTCTGTAGTTATTTAGTTTTCAGTTATATTTTGAAACTGGTGTCAGCCCTATTGTATAGGAGAACGAGGGAGAGGGGGCCCCAAGCTTTGGAAAATTATGCTTTTCCCCTTAATGAGGTCTCGTTCCCTCCCAGCGTTCACACTTCCACCAGAGCGCAGAGCCTCGGTTTGCCGTCCTACCAGCCCCGGCTCCATGCCTTGTATGCAAATGTCCATTTTTCAATCAACCTTGTGTTCATTCTGCGGCGTTCGATATAGGTCTGGCCTTCTGCAAGGTAATTTACCCAAAGTTCCTTTGACCTCCAAGGTCACCCAGCGGAGTGACACCTTTAATCACTAACCTCCACTCTGCGCTCACGTCCTCAGTCTGAGTGATGGAGGCCAGCTAACGCAAGCTGGCTGCCTGTTAGTTTAGTTCTTATTTAGGAACGGGGGCCAACACTTTGTAGTTTTTTTGGCACTGACTGAATCACGTCTGCACTTCTGACTACTGGAATATGTTTAAACACTTGCCGTCAAAGTTTGTTAGGTTAAATGTTATTCTTACAGGTTATTTTTATCGTTTTTCATTCAGTCGCCATACCTCTACCTGTTACAAAACTTAAAATGACTGCTGATTGGCTTGCTAGGTAACTTCATGCCACAAACAGTGGGAAAAAAAGTGTCCAGGCATCGCTGCACCTTCTCTTGGTTTGCTCAAAATACACAATGTCGCAGAAACAGTCCAAGGTCTGACTACATTTTACTAAAATTGAGGGCGAGAGGGCGCAGTGCAATATTTGTGACAAGAAAATAACTGCCAAGTCAGGCAGCACCTCAAACCTAATACCTGGTAATAGAGCTAAAGTAATAGAGCTGTACTGTGTTTGACTGCAAGACATTCTTGTGTTGTTTACACAGTTACACACAAATATTAAAAATTTAAGCTCAGTCTCATAAGGTCTTGAAAATGATTTTTTTTTTTCACTTTTTGATTAAACAAAAGTGGTATTTTCTCTTAGATTGTATAATTGCATTTGGAACAAATAAATACTTTGTTCATTAGGGCTTGTTTTATGCTGTCAAAGAGGAAACAAAAAAATCACACTTTAGAGTTCAAATGTTGCTAATTGAGGTTTGGCCGATGTAAATTAGTCAAAAAATAAGCTATTGCATAACATAATAAGTTTTTATATAACACAGATATCAGAAAGGTGCCTGTACTGAAATCAAAGTACTGGTATCATTTTTTTTTCAAACTATATCTAACCCTATTAATATTAGACTGCTTGTGCTTGTGTGAAACAATCCTATATCAACTAATTAGAAAAGTGGTCTTGGGACCTGAAGGTTGATGATTCAAATCCCGTGCCTGGACATTTACTGGTGGGGTGTGCGTGAATGAGCCACACTCTCTCGACACTTAGTGTCAAGGTGCCTTTGAGCAAGGCAATAAACTCCTTATTATCCAAGTGAGTCCATTTAATGGCCAGCAGTACAGGAGCGGTTGTACTTGGCTGCTCACAGATATGAGTGTGTGCGTAACCCCCCACCCCCCCTGCAGCTTCTCCCTCAGGCCGCTGCTGTAAATATGAGTATGTTCTGTGTAAACCCGGCTGGATAAAGAAGAGCTGAAAAAAAATCAGAAATGTTTCACTCAGCAGTCTGTATGATACGTTGGAGACTTCCAGGGAGGAATTACACCTCAACACACACTCACTCTCGGAGACGTTCCCCCTTACACATGCTCACACAATTTGTCTGTGCCTCAGCATCCACGCAAAACCACCGAGCAATTTATAACAAGATGTAGTATCAGCCGTTTGCCTGTAAGACGACTCACCTCACAGTTTAACACACAAGCCCAGCACCAAATGCTCTGATTTTCTTCTATCAGCCCCGCGATTAATACCAAATTATACAAACAGATACTTTAAATCTTGCAGACACACACACACGTACACACACATTTGTATTGACAATTCAAGACTTTGGTTTAATCAGCGAATTTACAAAATTGCTTCTCCCACATTATTCAACGTAAATTGTCTTCTCAATCCAGATTTGATAGATTTCATTTGCAAATACTTTTCCAATACAAGTGATGCACACATGTACTGGGGCGTCCCAGTGTGGGGAAAAGGGGGACTGACTACCCAGGGAACGAAGGTAACCCTAACCCTAACCCTTATTTTGGTGAGAAATGTTGGATACATAACCTAAAGGATTCACAGAAACCAGATTTTGCATAAGCAGTTATTCATTAAGACATTTCATTAGATTTATAAACCGTTGTATACATTAGCTACATCATTTTGTGAAACTCCAGTTTCAACTAATATGGCCACACATGACTTTTTGAAAATAGATGAGAAAAAAAAAGTGCAGGTGGGGGGGGGCCCAAAAATTGGCTACTGCACAGAGACCAGAAATTTGTGGAACACCCCGGCATATGCTTATATATATAAAAAAATTAAAATCAAAATAAACGCTCCATCAAAGCAGCCTTTATTAGAGCTGCATATCTAATTAATCAAGTACAAGGATGCAGCGAAAACACACGTACACACACATACACCTACAGACAGTCTGTGGCTCTGGTTCCCCTCCATAAGCCCTGCAGGTGTGGTCCACTCCTCCTGCGTTGGCTATTAGCACAGCCTATCATTGGTATTCATTTCCCGCTCCTAATTCCCCCATAGTATTTTTTTCCCCTCTCACTTGACAGAGGACCGTGGGTTAAACGCCGGGGGGAGCGCTCCATCACGACTAGATCTGATCCAATTAAATACAGATTTAATCAGCCCCGCAGTCGGAGGGTGAATACGCAATGTGATCAGGCCAGTGGTAACTGTAGGCCCGGCTGCGTGGGCGCTGGTTTCCGTCCCCGGGCCCGAGGACCGGCTTAGTGGGTGAGACAAGGGGAGGCATCCTGATGCCATCTGACGTGTCAATTGAGTGTATTCTCATATCTGCCTGACAGGTTTGTCTCTCACTTTTAATGAGTTGTTGGCATCTTGACTGCGTCTTCTCTCCTTTTTGAGTCGGGACAGCAAACGCTTCTTCCGATGACACCCTAACCCTCTGATTTAGTGCGCCGAGACGCTGAGGAGGCTACAGAGAGACACACGAGGAGGCTCCTGTGGAAGAGCCGCACGATTTACTGTTGATGTAAACACTTGATTAATTAATGATTTAGCGATTGGATTGTACGCGCAGCCAGTGCTGGGACGATCTGGAGGAGGAGGTTCGTCTTTGGCAGAAGAGCGGAGCCTCTCACTACCTCTGGCTGCGTGGAGAGCGGAGGGGGGGAGAAAAAGCACCCCGTCCGTGCCAGAGGAGGAAGATTTTTCCCTCAAATGGCTGCAGCTGCTGATTGTTGAAACCTTTTACTCTGCAGAGGAAGCAGTCCTGTGATATGAAGTACAGCTCCCCAGTGCCCCATCAAAGTCCACTGTAACTGCTGTGTCACCTTCAGAGTTCCAAGGGAGGATTGTACATGGGGAGCTGCCGCAGAGCCTACTAATGAGAAGTCATTGGGAAGAGAGCTGTTTTCCATCGTAGCCCAATGTCCAGGCGGGGTCATTTCGGTTACGACCCAAGACTTAATTACAAATTCTGCTATTTAGTCTGCGGTGGGTTATGTTTATGTCTGTCTACCAGTCTGAGTAGACACTGTTGTGAAAAATAGCGAATCTGGCAGCCTCTCAAATGTGCAACTGTAAATAAGTATTGCCTGCCTCAGTTACCCACATCCCACACAATGCAAACATAACACACCATGGCATTAAGTGCTCTGTTTAGTGCCTGAACCAAATCCAACCTGGCAAGCAGATCGCTGTGGCTGGCAAATTTAACAAGCTGCTGGTTTGTCTGACATCCAACATGCCAGTCATTTATGTTAATGCAAACAAGTTCCCCCCTTTCCTGTCTCTTTAATGTTTACAGTGATAAATTATGTGCTTCTATCAGATTGTGCCCTCGTATCCTGAGTGTCATTGAGATTCAGAGCATTCCCACAACCTTTATTGAAAAACCACAGAGGAGAGATGCTTTGAATTCCTAGCATTATTCACGAGCGCTTATCTGGGTCCATTGTATGGAAAACCCACAATTAACACAAAAATGACTTCAGGAGATTGCATAGTGTTTCCAAAGGAAAAGCCCAATGAGGTGTAATTTGTTAATTACACTGTGAAATGATTCCTTTTTTATTTTTTTTACTTTACCATGATCATTTCACCCACATCCTGCCCTTGGGATCGGCTTCTTCTTCTTTTCCTCCACCGCAGATCAGCAGACTTTAATTGCCTTTCGTATTTGGAGGAAGAGTCACCTCACTTGTTATTTCCAGGTGTAAATGAGTTGAGGAGAGAAAGGTTACCCTGAGTCCCACAAGACTGTGCGGTCCTTTAGGACGGTCTCGGCTCACCCCTGCCCTAGCCTGATATCTCAAACAGAGCTATGTTTGAAGTGCTCGGTTGGGTGCCTGCGCTTTCTGCACCCAGGCGAGAGTCACGGTGCTTGTTCAACTCTGGCAGCCCCTCTGTAAGTTCCTTGTTTTGTATTTGCATACCGAACAAACAGGAAATTGTGTTCATTTGTATGCAAATGTGTTTGTCCCCAAGGCTGGGATTTTGAATTAAAAGTTTTACCGTCCCATTAATTCCAAATTACACACAGGCACTGACATGGGCTCCTCCGCCCGGCAGGGGGGTATCCGTCTTGCCATCCAAACGCATCTCTGTCAGTTTAGGCTGTTTAGTTTGCCATCTGCGAAACGGAGTCGGAATTTGGATTTAATCTGGTCTGCTGATTTGCAGATTGATCGTCTGCACCACGTTGCAATCTCCTCTTAATTATCTCAGGAAAATATGCAAAGATTTTGGGGTGATTGATATTCGGGGATACTACTGGAGACAGACGCGCTGAGGCCTTGGAGTGGTTGACTGACAGGTTGTGAGGAACATGGTGAATGAGAGGGAGTGGTGAAGGCCGTCCACCGTGCCGATGTAGCACACATCATCAGCCCTGCTCATTAAAATACATGTACAACCTTATGAAAAATGCATGACCCCATCAGTGACGTGTGGCATGTATGGCCTGATGCTGACAATCAAGGTAATATGAAAAATTTGGTCCAACCACAGACTGAAGGGACAGACGGGACTTTGCATAAGGATCCTTGTCTTTGTCATAATATTGCCACTACAGCAATAACACAGCGTTAATGCAGCTTTTTGAAATATTGACTACAGCGATCAATTGCCTGAGTAGTATCGCCGCCTGCATATATCACATTTAATTTGAATCTATAGTTGTTAATAAGAACCTCAAGTGTTAGTTTGAACCTTAAATGTTACTTTCTGTTTGCTATACAGCAATGTTAATATGATACTAATTTATTTTGTACAGTATATTATCACAGACACATTAATTCTGTATGGTGTACAATGATAGATAGATAGATACATAGATAGATAGATACATAGATAGATAGATAGATAGATAGATAGGCAGAGAGACTGCTGCTTCATGCAGGTAACAAGTAAATTGCACAGAGTGAGGGGGAACCTCTTACTCTCACTGTATCTGTGAAAATTGTGGCTTTGTTAAAGTCTATATTTATTTTGAAAACTAATGAAAATGGGTGCATATTACCTTGCATCAATGTATTTTTGCAATTTGAAACTACTCAAGGATGGCAGAGAAAGCTGCAGCAGCTCGTGGCACTCAAAATAATGAATGAGAGAGTCTGTGTATGAGAAAAGATGAATTAATCAGAGAAACCAGTGGATCAATACATGTTCCCAACTAAATTACAGCCTCTCCAGCCTTCCTGTCTTCGCCGATGCCAAGTTTGACAGAAAAGCCACCCAAGTCACATGGCCAGGGCCCCTTTCAGCTTCTTCATCATTTCAGCCTGGACTGATGGATAAAGGCACGATAATGGAAGCTCATTGGAAATCACACTAAGCTGCTCCTACATTATAAAGTGATGGCTCCACTGTCACTGTGTTAGTATTGTCATATGGAGTTAAAAATCAATCATAATGTTCTCCTAAATGTTTCAAGACCTGTACTCTGAAACTTTTTCATCAATGTTAGTGAATATTGGAAATAAAAGATTTTCTAAACTATTAAAGAAAAACAGAAAAATCCAAATCTCTAACATAATTTTCACAATTTTTGGCATCTTGTGGCACGTCTGTGAATGTGTAAGAAAAAAACAAACAGTTTTGAGCGCACATAAAAATACACACACATCACTGTTTACAAATAAAGTGTCCATGTAACATGTTATCTACACATGCAGACTTTTGGCGGTCAGTTGTTGTTTGTGTGTGACGAGCCAATGGGGAGGCAGGATTTTACACCGTTGAGCATCCAGTCAAAGAGTGACAGGGTCTGGGTACATGGCTGCCAGTTTTGCTAATGAAAAGGGGAATTTGGCTTGTGTTTTTTTATTATTATCATTTTTTTCTTAGACTTTGAAATGGGTTATGTTCTTTGGAGGCGATACATAACCTGGAGGGAACCGATGCCTGACAGGCACATTCAAAAAAAAAAAAAAAAAAGAGAGAGAGGCACACATACAGTAACATCAGCTCAAAGGGGAGTTGTACTGTTTGCTGGAGCACATACTCGAATATTATTATACTATCATAACAACTAAAAGTGAATGCATTCAACACACCTAGATTGGAAAATATTCAATCATTAAATTCCTTGAATAAATCCGTTCATTTAGGATTTTCTACACATTTATCTGGGTCAGGGTTGTGGAATGGAGGCAATACAACAACCTGTAATAACATGTATCTGTGGAAGATAGGTTTTATTGATGTCTTGTGCTAGACTAAACTAGTTTAACACATTTTGCTAATTTGTTAGCTAAAAAATTCACAAGGTTTAGATAACCTGGAGTGTCTGAAAAGTAAATGTAGAGAAAAACCTTGTAAGGCCCCAAAAGGTCACCTGCCTTCTCATAATCCAAAGGAGAAAAGATAGTGCTGAAATCCTTGGGAGCGGTATCACCATGTTTGACCTGAGATACATGATGAAAACATCCCGAGTTTAAAAAACAAATCAGAGCACATTGAATTAAATATGGATTGGATTTCCATATAAAGCAATCTCCCGGTATTGATTGTAATTACTTGGGAGCTGCTCAAACTAAATTGAGTTGGTTTTACAATCTTGTGTTTTAATGACCTTTGTGGTATAATGCCACACAAAAGTTTAAGTGCATCTATAAATCTTATTTGCACATTTACAGATGCTTACATACAATCTTAATTTGAAAATCATGATTTTAGCTTTCATAGATCTTTTACACACTCACAAATCTTTGCAAACAAGTTGCAAAGTACAAGTCTTGAAACACTGATGAACATTTATGGTAGATACTTGGCTCCATACCCCAGAGGCTACTCTTTTCAATAACAATTAAGGACCTATACTAAAGTTAGGTAATCACTGGCATTGCTCATGTGTCTGTTTTTTAGGTTTATCACATCATTAAATCACTTTTGAAAACAGAAATGTAATATTAGAGGGTCAGAGGAGGAGAATGAATGGTTTGGTTGCTCCTGCTGTCTTTGAGCCTTGTCGGCCAGAATGAGCTGCTTTTTTATGGAAGTTTTTTGTACTTTTCTGCACCAATGCCACCAAGACAAACTCCTGTCTGAAGTATTTAGTGGACAAGGTGATTGTGAGAGCAAGACATAGTGAGGGTAAAGAAGTAACAGTGTAAAAAACAGTGTTTAGAGATCAGCTCAAAGGCTCTTTATCAAGTATTGGAGCTACTAATTACTAGGTAACAGCACAAAATAATGATGTTAATATATGTATGAGTGGAATTCAGATTAAAGGGATATTTTTTCTAACAGAAAAAAATCTTTCTGGCACCCCTGGTTTTGGCTATTACACTACACACATTTAAAATTACCACTGTGAAAAATGAGGATCGCTTGCATAATCAATCACCGGGCGAAGCTACTGACGATTCATTAATAATTGTCAGAAATGAAGCCTCGATTGTGCTTCAAAACTCAATGCAACACAGTAAATCCATCGATGCGCATTGAATCTATATGCATTTCCACTGTTTCAGCACCTCGGCATTGTTCTGCCCTTGAATGAACTGTCAGCTGGCACAATGTGGCCTCTGGAGTACACTCCATGAGATGGACAGGGTTGTCATGATTGTCATAAGTCATTACAAGGCTCTCGCTCATCAGTGCTACAAAGGCAAGTAATGGCTCAGGAACAGCGGCTCAGGGAGGAAAGGTGCCGTGTGGGAGGCTGTAAGAAAATAGATCTTAAAAAGACGAGAGGTTAAGACAGGTGGCGAGAGAACGTGGCGCACAAGGTACTGAGGCCATTATCACAGCTCCCCACCTCGCCTCCGCCATCTACCTGTTATTAGCACCGAATTGAGAGAATTGAATTAGACTGACTTGTCTTTAAAGGCTCCCAGATCCTGGGCACCGACGGTGCACTAATAGAAGCCGTTCTGCCTGTAAGCT
>OMKZ01024628.1:2803-16417 GCA_900302535.1 Neoniphon sammara
CACAAAGACACTGACCTATTCAGCAAGACAGAGTCAATATTAACCTTGTCGATTTATCATTAAAGGTTCCCCAGATTCTGCAGTGCTGCTTCCAAGGCACAAGAAAGGAGTGGAGCTACTGCAGAATAACTTAGCAGCTGACATAGGATTCATTTTGTGTTATCATAACAGTCCATCACTATAATGGCAGCCTATTAGAAATACAATAACACTAAAGGCAATGATGAGGTTTGTATTGAACTGCTGTATGGCGTCGCTCTTCCCATTATACTGTCTCTGAATACACTCTCATCCCAAGGCACTTCCTCGTTCCCCATTCTTTACATCTTATCTCTAGATTGTGAATCACATTTTATTGATTGTCTTTAGTTGTTCCTTCTGCATGCAAGACAGGAGTGCTTCTTTACAACAAGTATCAGCACAGTATCCATGAGTGTCCAAGAGTGGAAGTTAAAACAAGATGTTCTATAGGAAATATTGGATCCTCTTGAAAGTGGTATGCCAGTAACTGTGTTCGTACATCATTGTGATTGTGATATACACACACATCACAACTGCATTGTGATATGCGTGTATTTGTGAGTGATAAGATGCTAAGATGCTGCACTTTGGTCACAGTGTAGAGTGTCGGGCCAGAGTCGGCTCCAGAGCTGCTGCAGGGTTCACTGTTCCCAAACTGCATGGGGTAACAAACACAAACACTGCAGTCAATCAATATCTTACACATTCATACAGGGGTGTGACTCATGCCTGAAAGACAAAGAAGATGTTTCAACAGCAAGTTAGCCATTCAACTGACCTCTCTATAATGCTGTTGTTACATTGCAGCTCCCTGACCAAAATTTCCATTTCCTCCTTCAGATGGAGCATCCTGGAACAAAGGGAGAGAAACTATTTGATTATTTTTCTCTACATTGTACAGACAGACACCAAAAAAACACACCCACACACACACACACCTGGAGACCATCTGGCCCTTGTCCCTGGGTACGTTTTCAGGCTCCTGTCCCGTTCTCTTGGACTGCAGAATGAGCAGGACTCTGTCCAAAGCCTGATGGGGAGGGATGAGATGATACATCATTACATCACTGAGATGCAACATGAGTGACATCATTAAGAGATATTTCACAGTGTGGAGCATTTTCTGCAAAAAACACCATGAGCATTATTAGTAGTAAAAGCACGGACAATTCATAAACAATTTGTGTATCTACACAGCGACGATCCAAAGAGCGGAACCATCAGTCAGCTAATATTTCCTGTCTTTCACTAACTAGAGTAGTAGGAAGTACCAGATAACCGGAGGTTTGTAATTCAACACTTACATATCATTTGGCTTGGCTGTATAACACCTGCAAAAATCCTCTTTAGCACCACTTGGTTTGCTGCTGAATGAGCGTTGAGGGCAGACAATAGGGAGGGCAGTCCACCATGTCTTACAAAGTAGTGAGATGTGATTTTTTTTAAATTCCAGAGACAATTTGCTACCTACCCAGGGATCCGGTCCCAGAAAACATGTCTGCTCTGCTTCTGCCACTAGCGCTTTGCAACCCCCCCCCCAAAAAAAACAACAAAAAAAAAACACCAGTTGCCACAGAATAAGCTAAATGGCTTTAGTGTCCACTGTGAAGCCAAGGGTGAAAAATAAAATCCTGACCTTATTCTGCTGCTGTTCACACAACTCCAGGTCTGCCAGCAGGCCTCTGGAGAAAGAGCTGAAGTCCTCCAGTCGGCTTTGCATCTCTCGTAGGACACTAGAAACACATTAGGAGCACACTAAGTCAAAGCTGCCAGTTCTATGATGTGTAAGCACCTGGTTGCTTCCACAACCGAAGACAAAATGCATGGAAATATTCAACTGGTATGCCTGTTTTCTTTATATATACTGTATATATCACAATTTGGTCACTGAAATTTGTTCATATGTCAAAGTTGCACTTCTAGCTGTGTTGAGTAGTGCACCTAAATTTCCTGCACTATTGGACAAACAGAGTGAAACAGGAGGTGGAGCTCAGTCCCCGGCTGATTCAGAGACGTTTTTTTTCATGTGAGGGAATTTTTAATTTACATTTTAAAACTTTTTTATTTAACCTTGATCACAACCTATGCTTAACCATACCCCCAACTGTTTTAGTGCAGTGATATATGGCTGGACATGTGTAGGTATAACATGGATTAAGGCTGCACAATGTTTAAAAAGATATCATGCAAATGGTTGCATATTAAGAGGTTCCTTACACACATCCCCACACACCTGGAATCTGTGCTACTGCAGTCTGTGGTAGTCTGTGCTGTGGGCCGCTGACCAGCTCCACTCAACAACACTAGTGGTTTATTACTTTGCACAAAAGACAGTAGCTGTCCTCACAGTAGCTGTTGAGATGGAGGAGCGATAGTCTTAATTCCCTGCCCAGAAAATTCCCCTTTCCTAGCTGGCTTGGGGATTTCAGCCAGTGTGTGGAATGACAAAAGTAAAACTAAGTAAAATACCTTATTGATTATATCTTTAACTTCAAATAGAAGATAAACAGGCTGCCAGATAATACTGGTATATAAAATTTTGGAATGTACA
The DNA here is from genome assembly GCA_900302535.1 of Neoniphon sammara. Lineage (NCBI taxonomy): Eukaryota > Metazoa > Chordata > Actinopteri > Holocentriformes > Holocentridae > Neoniphon > Neoniphon sammara. The sequence continues at coordinate 5,376 of OMKZ01024628.1, forward strand.
ATGACCTGCAGTATATTATTTTCACATATATAAGGAATACCCAATCTGTGGAAAAGTAGAAGACGAGACTCGCAGAGTAAAAAAATATGAAAATTTGTTGTCAGAAGTTCATTTCAATAGTACTTGCCAAACAAATATTATGCCATAAGACAGAATGCTAATTATCCTGTTTGAGTGGGATGACTGAACACCAATATCATACAGTTAGATTTTGTCTACCGTGTTGTGCAGTCTGGTTTTGCCAAACTGACCCCACACCACACAGTATAGCTAAATAATGGTGGAATTGTCACAATGCTTGCAGAAGCAGAAAGATGATATTTAAGTTTAGCTTTGGTGAAGAGCCAATAATGGTAAATTTATTGTTTGTTTTCACAGCTACAGCTACACAGTTCACATAACAGGCAGTGGGTGCTGCCACCCACACGCCTTTTGAACACTTTGCGCTGCCCTCACTGTTATCTAAGAAGCCGTAAGCCAGCATGTCAAAGTAGAGTGCAACTATGGACAGAACTAACCGTGATCCTGTGAGTGAGTGAGTGAGTAAGTTAGTGATTTAGGTGCTTCCCATCTAAAGATACAGTTATCTTAAGGCAAATCATGATGTTTAAAAGCTAGGGAAGGATAAGCTGACCTCTGTGATGCCACAGCAGAAGCTTCACAGTTTGATTCTGGGTTGTTTCTCCTGCCAGATACTTATATTGCTATCAATCATATTTTCTCAGAAAAGACCTCTGTGAAAATTTGCGGGAGTGCATTTTTTCATTGGGATACTACATAAATGTGAGTTGAGAGCTGCTCCGACCTGCTCCATGTCCGTGTTGAGGCCAGAAGGTCTTTGTATCTCTGCACGCAGTCCTCTCTGAACAGAGACTTCACTCGCTTAATATGGGACGACAGGTGAATTCTGAGAGGGGAGAGTGAGAGGCAGATCATGGGAGAGCTCAGAATAACACGGTCTTCAGGTCTGGGTGCACAGGAAAGCGGATGTGCAGAAAACAAATTCACAACTCAAGACATATACTCACTTCTCAAACTTATGGATTTGCTCATCATTGTATGGCACCTCTGCAGTGAAAATGATCAGTATGAGTTGGGACAGCGCTGTTTAAGCATGCACAATATATATGTGTACATCACACATACAGAGACATACAGGGACACACACAAACACAAAAACGATACACACTGCCAATGAGTCTGTCCTTGCGGTATTGCTGGTGAATGGCCGTTATCTTCTCCAGCAGCACCTCCATCTTCTGGCGGCTGAAGGAAATAAAGGTCAGAGTTCAAACATCACATAAACATCATGGGAACAGCCTGAAGCTGCTAATCCCCGCCCCCTCTCTCACCTCTTGTCGTCAGCAAGTGTCTCTGCCAGTTTGGCCTGCTCTATGTGCAGCTGGTTCAGTCGGGTCTGAAACTCCTGGATCCCGGTGGTGTAAACAGGCAGGTGCTCATGGATCTGCAGGGACAGAAGTGAGAAACTCTGAGACTTGCCTGTTCCACACCTAACCAATCAACAAATCACAAGTCCATCCTAGAACTTTAACATTTACAGTATTCAAGATGTCATGACTTTGAATTCAGATATGTTATTACTGTCATTACTCCCTCTCTCTCTTTCCGATCTCTCTTGATTTCACAATGTCCAATAAAGTAGAAATAGTGAACACTTGAGGTGCCTAATATCCTGCTATAATCCTCATGACATATTAAACATTTGAGAACTGGTCTTGTGTCTGAATGTGAACTTTATGTAATGTCTTTTGAAAGCTCACTAACAATATCTTCATAATGGGGGCACATGATACTCCTGTTTTACTCCTGTGTATGAATTAACAATTAATTTAGTTTCATATTAAGTGTTAAAATGTGTTCTTAAAACAAGTGAAAAAATCTGCCAGTGGGATGAGATAATCCCACTTGTTTCCAACGCAGTTTCATGAACTTTTCCGGGAACAAGTATGACTACGTTGAAACAAGGCAGAATAAAGCAGGTCAGCCTACACTTGATTGAAGAAAATTCTGGAAACAAGTTCACTGGAAACAAGTGGGATTATTTCATCCCACTGGCAGCTTCTTGCACTTGTTTTAAGAAAAACAAGATTTTAACACTGAATATGAGACTAAATCACTTGGAGATTTATGCAATGTGGGTGCTATAAATATGCCTCTCAACATCTTAAAGCATTAAGGAGTAACAGCAGTTTCAAGAAAACCTGCCTTTTCTCATTAATATGTAAATTTATGCGGCAAGTCCTCCAAAATGAGATCATCAGCTGGTTAAGTATGAAGTTTCTATCACATATTGTTCTTGAGTTATTGTGTTGACAAGAATGTGTCTATAAACAAAGAGTTAGACACCCACACAGACACCACCAAAATCAAATAATGTCTTGCATATCACGTACCATGGTGAAGGAAATAAAAGGAGAAAACTCCCAGGGCATTCCAGTGGCTGCGCAAGCACACACTGGTGCACACATTTTTGTAATGTTGTTGGTTTGAATCTGGCTCATAGACATGTGACACTCAACTGATCCAGATTGAGATACTGACTTTTGACTTACAGGTAGTGCAGCCTGAACTACAGATCAACACATCTGCAGCCAGTAGCTATGTCTTACTCAAAGACACTTCATCAAGACAGATGCTCGCCACACATGCAGGGCCTTCAATCCAGGCATCCTGGTTGAAGGTCAGTCTCCTTCCTCACTACACTTCCCTGCTGCTCATCACCTTTGCTGCATGTCATCCCCGCTCTCATCCCTCTTCCCCACATTTCCTGTCACTCTCCACTACACACTGACTAATAAAGGCAAAACGGGAGAACTCGTCCACGGCCCACAACCCTGCGCCACTTCCTGTCAGTCAAACTGGTTTCCCTGATGTTAGTTCTTGATGAGTCTCACCAGCCGCAGTTTGCTGTTATCAGGTGAGCCTGGGATTTCTGGAGTGTACTGGCCTCTGGGGCAGATAGACAGAACAGATACAGGAGGAGAGAGGGAGGAAGCAAGAGGAGAGGAGCTTATAGATAAGGGTAAGACAGTATCATAAATTTCCTAGTGATTATTTTTTGTTTTACATTTTGCCTACAAAAATTACATGCATTCATACAGCTATGGACCTCAGTTCCAGTGTGAACTACAAACATTCATCATTTCACAAATTCCCTGCTGAAAAAATATTAGAAATAAACAGATGTAAAGGAATGGAAGTAAATGCCATCTACTGTATGTGCATGTTGATTCGGGTCCATATTATGATATTATTGATTACATTATTGTTGCAATTTTGGGATGTGGACTTTACGCTGTTACAGTCTGTGATGGTATGACTGTAATTTTATTGTGTTTTGTATTATTCTGCTTGTTTTCTCTGCCCTCTGTGTATGGTGGCAAACTACTTTCCCTCTGGAGATTAACAAAGTGCATCATATGGTATTGCATGGTATCATATCCCATCGTATCATAAATCATAAGGGTCCTTGGGGATAAAGCTTCATATTTTAAAGTTTAATATTTTAAAATTTAAGGCAGGCTTCACACAATGCAACTTCCATGAAAATAGTTGCAGGTTGCAAATGAAACTTTTACTATTGCCATGTCAACAAACCCATATGGAACGTTGCAAATTATGATGCAAACCCAATTCATAATTCTCATCGGATGGTTGGATGGTCGCCTGGAACTCCAAGTTGCATGGAACTGAAGTTGCATTTCAGTTGCACCACGTAAAGCTAGCCTAACATTTTAGGTCAACAATAACCAGCGGCTAGAATCTGCCCTTGGTAAGTGAGAGCTAACTAACCGGCAAGCTAGCTATCTTCCCTGCTGATTTCAAGCCTCTACCTGACAGTGTGTTAAGTGCATATGAATAAACTCACAGCATGTGCAGCCTATGTGCTGAGCTAAGGCAGGCCTGCAGTCTAATGGTAATCATTCTGATACTGAGCATGGCTTCTCCACACTCCTTACGCAACTTCATCCTGAAGAAGAGCAAGTGGGCGGAAAAAGGAAGAGAGAGAGAATGTGAAAGAGAAATGAAGGGGAAAGGCTAATTATGTTGGGAAATTGCATAGAATATTAAATACAATATAAACTACTCAACACAGTGAAACAAAAATTGTCTGATAATGTATGCATGTCTCACATGTAGCTGTAGTATCCTTGCAGCAACAGGTCTCGGTGTGTGTGTAGCAAGCGAACTATCCTTAGATACTGGTGGACAATTCCTACTATTGCCTAAAGAGAAAATGGCAAAAGACAGATAAAAGGATGGTTTGGAGAATAAAAGGAAAGGCCTTGCAATATATGAAAATCGCGAGGTCGGTTAACATAAACGTAGGCATGACTGAAACACAAAAGAGCTGAGAGCAGCAGCAGTACCTTGGAGAAGTTGTGGTCTGCTATGACATCAAACCTGGACGGGATGACAGGGGTCTCTGCTGCAGGAGAGTGAAGGAAAATAATATACTTTAGTAATCAATAAACAGGATGGTAATGTAACTGTGACCCTGGTGTGTGTGTGTGTGTGTGTGTGTGTGTGTGTGTGCTTGTAATGGGATACAAAAGCTTTGAGAAACTACATACAAACGTATAAAACTCTTTGTCTTACGTTCTCTGAATGGGAGACTGTTGCCTGTCTCAGACATGGGGCTGAGCAGCAGCAGGGGCTGGGAGGGTGAGGTTCGGGGAAGATTGGTCACCTTCATGCTGCCCTCCAGAGGAAGTTCATGACCCAGGTAGAACAAATGCTGCTGCTGTACTCCTATTCCAGTCTGAGCCACCACCTCCTCAATGAACACTGACACCCTGAGGAGGAAGAAAGGGAGGGCCAAAGAGCATTTATGTGACTCAAGTTATGCAAGGTGGTCACTAGATGACTTTTAGTCTGGTTTTAGGCAAGATTTTACAAGCATGACTGATTTCAATAACAGGGTGAGTCTTTACTGACTCAGGTGAGTTAGTGCTATTGACTGGCATTGCTAATCTTGTAGTCAGAGAGGTTAAGGTCTTGGTTTGTTGCCCCTGATCAGGCTACAGAAAAGACGGGGAGACGACATCATTTCAAACTTGCCCACAATGTCCAGACTCAAATGTGGATGAAATTCTACAGTGTGGGACAAAACATAAATCTCAGGAAGAGATTGCCAATGGCCAATGAGAGTGTAGCTCTAGCTGCGGAAATAAATAATACACAGGAAATGAGTCAACTCCATCACTAACTCCACTGGTGAACTCCACCATGATCTCTACCTCGTCTTCAAGTTAATGCACCTGTATGACAGACTAGAAACTAGAAAAAGTCTTTTGCTTTGTGTGAAATCTTTTACATTTCCAGGTTGGTAGGATTTTTAATGTTCTGTAGACTACAGGACAAATTAAAGGTACCAAAAGTAGTTTGTGACCATAGTAGCGCTATAGCACCGGAAGACCGGGTCTTCATATTGTTTGTATCACATGTTATTTCAGCACGCCATGAGAATGAAGGTGATGTATTGCACTTGCTGATGTAAACAATGCAACTCAAATTATTCCTGAATAAGGGTTTGCAAATATCTTTTGAGATAGGAAATGTATTCAACATGTTTATTAGGTCTCAAGGGCAAAGGTACAGTTTGTTTTGGTGAGACATTTTGAAAGTAAATAAAACCAAAACTGTACCAGGTATTTTTAATGGGATCTGATGCAGACGTACGTGTTGTAGTGGTGGACGTAGATGCAGTGGGCCATGGCCTGTTGCAGGGAGAAGAGATGAACAGGCTGCCGCTGCAGTATGTCTGTGGTGGCTGTGAAGAACTGGTCAAAACCCCAACACCTCTCCTGGTCGGCCTCCAGTATTCCTGCTAAGACCGGAACCAGCTGCACCTTCAGACCCCTGGAGACAGAGATAGATGGAGATAATGACATACGCAGATAGAGAAAGAGAGAGAGGCTAAAACAAACGTCAGTGCCTCTCCTGTATTTATTAAACTCTAAACTAAACATGCAAGCTTGCACACACACACTTCAGGTGGTGACGTACTGTGAGAGTTGGCAGGTGATGGGCAGGTGGTAGTTCCACTCTATAGGGCCGTCATCTTCCCTCTGTATTCCAGCTATTGCACCCATAGGTTTCTCTGTAGTTATCTTGTACCTGCCCAACAACACACACAAGTTAGACAGACTTTTTCAACTTCTGACTTGCATCTCAGGCCCTGTTTAGACTTGGCTTTCACATCTGTCTCGGGTGATCCAATCACAAGTGGACAGCTCGTTCAAACCTTGGATTATCATGCATCTCCAGCCACCACGTGTAATCAGATTTGTGATCGACCTCAGATTTATCAGAATAGCTTTGTTCCTTTCTTTTCTTACTTTGATCCCTCTGTACCTTACTCCAACTCTCTCCCATCCCCTCTTCCTCCTCACTTCTATACTCCATGCTGTCACTATCTACCCAATATTCCTCTCCCATCCCATTCCTTATGTCTGGCATATTCACAAAGCAGCTGTACAAACACTTTTTGGATTACATCTCAGTGCAAAAACAAGAACTTCATTCAAATTTCACTTTCAGGCCAACAGTCCTCTCTACTGCTTCTGTCGCTTAACGCTTCATCCTTTCACAAAACAACTAGGCGGTCTCCCAGTGTTGTCGGGGTGCATTGGGATGCATTAGTGTTCACACTACAATGCTTTGTGACCGGATCGGTTTACAAAGTGTCACCAAGACATACTAAATTCCATTCACGCTTGTACGTAGCAACTTGTGATCACATCACCTGATGTTACTAGGTGTGAACAGGTTGTCAGGGTTCTTGTGCCACAGAAATACATTTACATAAACATACAGTGCCACTACATCCCTCTCTTGATGAGGGACTCTAGGTACATATCTGACGGATATGTGTGATTTGTGATTTAGCCTTTCAGGCCTATCCAAACTTACATGGTGGGCTTGTTCCTGCGGGGTCCTCCATAGGGTATGAAGGGCAAGCTACCGGTTGCAGCGTGGTAAAATGTTACACCAATACTCCACAGATCCACACTCACACCGTAGGCCTTCTGCTGGGGCTTACGTAGCACTGCACGTTCATACATGTCTGGGTGCTACACACACAAATATATAAATACACACGGTAAGACTAGTGACAGTTGAAGACGTGAAAATACGGTGGTTCTATCTTCATATGTGAATAGTAATTAAGATTATGAATATAGTGGGTATAATCTAAATATCAAAAGAAAACAGCGTTATAACCCAAACATCCAATATCTTCCATCAGGATTCTCTTTCTCTCTTATCTATTATTTCTCTTTTATGCAGTACAAAATGATGGCTGACTGAATGTTTCTATGTCACAAACTAACTCTCAAAGGGCCTCTAGATTTTACACATATAGTGAAATAACTGGCTAAAAGGTTAAATAATAATTTGGGCAACCATTTACCTGCTACAAAATATCTCTTAGACAGACCACTGTTGGTCACAGCTTCCTAATCCCACTGAACAACAAGCTCCAAATTTTGCTCAGAGGATTCAATATCAGATGGTATACATGCTAACAGATACAAGCTGATAGTTACTTTGTCCACTAGAGGGCCACCAAGTCTTCTTAGTGCAGATCAGATTCAGGCATAAAGATTTGAGTATAAGTTTAGGTTAAGGCCTCTGCTGGAGCTGTGCAGCATGTTGAAACACATCTGTGAAACACATCTGAATAATACGGAAATAGCGTAGGCTAAATGGGCAAGGTGGCAGAGCATTCTTTTTCAAGTCATCAGTACTTTCGACAAGAACTTCATTATTACTTTTAAATACACTGAGAAAAAGAAATCATTGCTACATTAATGGCATGTGGCCAAAAGAAAATGTGGGCCTGAGCTAAGTGGGTTGTGCAGTAGGAATGTAGCTCATATAAATGACACTGTAAATAAAACACCCTATGGCAGCAATGGATTACCCTGTAACTGGGTAGGTGGCAATGAAAAACAAAGTGGCAGTGATAGAATTACAGTCCAACAGATTTCACCAGCATACTTACTGTAATGAAATTGCTCACATGCTAATCTGTAGTAAAGATGAATTACAGGACAATTCTAGCATGATGTGAGTTCTCATTCATGTCTTATATTTTCCACACTTTTGACATTTATTGTGACAGTTTTTACATGCATTCACCATGATTAAATGTATCCGTTTTGCCATAACTCTCAGGCTCATTTGCTGCCATTTAATTCCAGCCAGTGCAGAAAATAACTCCCAATACTTCAACACCAGTCCATAAATTAACCCATCATTTTAAACAAGAGGCCAACAATCATATTTAAAGACAAAATATTGCTACTAGGTCACTAAGTATCTTATTTCTGCCTTTTCTGACCAAAGTAAGTCTTTGAGAGATCAAACTGGTCGGTCAAAATGTGATTTCCATTAGTGCCAGGTGCCAGTAGAACATTTACAGGAAGAGAAGTGTGAAAGACTTTTGAATGGACACAACTTTAGGCTTGTATCATCTCCTTGGAGAAACTAAGTTGACGCAGCACTGAACGATTTAAAGAATTGTTTTTTTTTGTTTGTTTTTTTGCTTTATGGCACGTCTTAACAGCACAGGGAGCCCAGATTCACATGAAGAACATTCCCAACAAGCTCATCCCGTTCTCTTACCAGATATTCTTCAGTTCCATAAATAGATAGAAACTTCTCATCGTCGTCCAGCTCTCTTGCTGCTCCAAAGTCTGTCAGCTTATAAACAGATTTGCCGTCTTCCCCAACCTGACGCATGATATTGCCTGGCTTGATGTCTCGGTGCACCACTCCATTGTCACGCAGGTGGTTCATACCCTGCACTGAAGAGAACACAGAGAGGAACAGTTCATTTTAGGTGTAATGTTAGGAGTCCTGGTCAGACACACATGAACACAGACGCACACACTCACACACCTACACACTGCAGCACAATGAGAAACTCTGTCTCAGGCAGACCAAAGGCATTTTCTGGTTCCTCCAGAAGGCTGAGCAGACTTCCCCCTGAGCAATATTCCATCACCAACACCTTCTGTTTAGACGACATCTGGAGTGGAGAGACACACAGACAAACAAACAACAGAAGGAGATTCAATTTAATTCATTACGCTAAATGAACGCTAGAATTAACAATATTTCTGCAAAACTCTGCATGCAGGCTTGAAACTGGATTCTTACGCCAAACATGGCAATAAAGGTTCCATATGTTACTTTCTTCTAAAATCCTGACAGCAATGTCTATATTTAAATGTCTCTTTTTGCTAGCACAAATAGCCCTCTGTGACTTTTCCATTTAAAACTTTGACAGCCTCATTGCAGCTGTTATTCAATTTAAAATATATACCTTTCCCTCAATTTATGGGTCATTTTATGCCAATCCATGCTATTTTTTTTTGCCTGGGCACTGTAAATGACAAAGTACGGCAGTAGTTCTTTAATATGCTGAGATTATGCTGAAGACTTTCCTTGTTTTGTGGACAGATGACAAGATTATCAGCATTTTGTAAATATCTGATCTGAATCTATCAGTATAAAACCCAGGGTTGTTGGTCCAAGTATTCTGCTAACACATTCATATATATATATTAAACTAAGCTGGTGATAAGTTGCAGCCTTATGTCACAGTGATAGCTATCTTATTCCACTATCATCTTTCTGTCCTTGTGGTTTGCCTTTCTTCCTGTTGCTGTAACCTTACCTCCTCCACAGCGTACAGCCTGACGATGTTGCTGTGGTTGAGCCTCCTCAGCATCTCAAACTCTCTCATTTGGACTTCTTGGGGACGGCTGTAGCTCACCATGTTAAACACTTTCACTGCCACCTGCTCACCCGTCCTCTACACACACGCACACACACTTTTGCATCAGTCTGACATGTCACAGCGTCACATTTGGTGCAGAGTCGTCAACAACTGCCCACGTCTCCAAATCGCTGCCACCACATCCTCTTGATATGATGTACCCTGGCGTCACTTCTATGCCAAAATATGAACACAAACACATCAGATGGCCTAAATGTTATGATAATGAACGTGATCCTCTCAAGTCTACCTTATTGCGTGCCTTGTAGACGCTGGCCGTAGCCCCCTGACCGAGGACATCCTGCACAGACCACAGGTAGTTCACTGTACTGGCAGTCATGGCACACACTGAAAAGACAGAGGGGAGAGAGCCAGACAGGCAGACAGATTAAGAGAGACAACATATTCTAATAGTGTTTATCTTCTTAACTGTAAACTCTTAATAATTAAAAAAGGACTGTAAAAATTACATTATATGAACTGAAAATGTTATAGACAAAGTGTTTTTTCGTTAGGGGTATTCCTAACGACAGTATGGTAACAGAGTTAAAGTTAGTATGGCTCTAAGGTCACTTAATTGACATAATTGACATAAATAAGGCACAAATTAACAAGGAGTACCATTTTAGCTGAATGTATCTGGTTGAAGTATTTGATGTAGCCTAACTTACCTCGGTTGTTATTGTAACAGCGGATCTATATCAGATACGCTCGAGCCTCCAGTGGTTATTTTAGCACGTACAGCTTGCACAGTTGGTTAACCTGTGAAACCAGGTGTCAAAACAAATGTCCACTGTTATAACCTATAACTCGCCCAAACTGAAACCCCAGTTATCTGAAAAACAGAGAAAAAAAGCAAAACTCCTTCCGTGGCAGATAAATGACACCCTAACTTACCTGTAGAGGCTGGGTCGTCTCGTGGAGGAAGGAGGGCGGTAGGGAACAATTTGTTTTAAAGTCTGAAAGTGCCTTTTACCCTCTGTACACCAATGAAGACCACAGTTTCTGTTCTGGCAGTTGCTGGCACGGTGTGTCTTAGTTGTCTTAGTCTTAGTTGGGTAATGTACATCGGGGCGGACTCTGCAGATGATTGCGGAAATAGCTATAACGTTAACTGTAAGAAGTGTGTCAGCATGCCAGGATTTTCATTTTCGCCTTTACTTCCGAGTAAGCTACAGTGTTAGCCGAGCCCTGTACAACACAGACTTCACCGCTGGCGGCTGAGCAG
>OMKZ01024632.1:15788-26277 GCA_900302535.1 Neoniphon sammara
TTATTGCAGAGGCTGATAAAAATGCTAACTTGCACTAATTATCACAGCACTACTACCTGAAATCATTCATTTAACCCCTGTGTGTGTGTGTGTGTGTGTGTGTGTGTGTGTGTGAGAGAGAGAGAGAGAGAGAGAGAGAGAGTTTTTGACTAACAAACTCACTGAAACCTGACCCCCGTTCTCAAGAGCTTGGTCCTCCTAAATTTTTGTGGGGTCTAAAAGAAGTTAACAATTATGGTGAATTACTGCTTACAAGCAACAGACATACTGTATAAACTTCACATTAGATTTTGCCTTCTTCTTCTAAATACTTTAGGGTTAGGGTTAGAAAAATAAAGCAACATCTGTAGAAAATCTACCTATAGTTAGGGCCATTTCTCTCTCTCTCTGTTTGCCTGACAAATCATAACTTTGCACTGAGACAGTTTCATTGAAATGCTCTTTATCTTGACTTTTTGGACACATGCCGTAAAAGCCCCCTAGAGCAGACACTCCACTTTAGACACTGTGCAAACTAATTTTATAAATTACAAATTTTACAAATTAGATTGACACTTTTACTCCCTACAATAATTTATGAAACAGACTATTAAAGTGTAGAACCACGAGTTTATTTACATTTTTACCACAGGGAAAGATTCTTTAAAAAACAACAGCAACAACAACAACACACCCTGTCATTCACATGCAACAGGTTTTGGGAAGCCTGAAGAAAGTTTAAGAACACAGGACGCCCCCTGGTGTTAGCTTGAGCTGTGGAAAAGATGTGATGAAAACCAGGCCGCAGTGCTTCTTGGTTCTGAACTCTTTCACTGCGGAATTCAGTCAGGCTCAGTTTATTCAATAAATACAGTTTTGTTTTGTTTTTTGGCATTGGAGCAGAAACATATTGACAACTTAGAGTCTCAGTACAGTGACAACAGGACTAAAATGCTGTACAGAGCAAAAGGTTGCAGTGACTTGTGTTGTTGTGGAGATCAGAGGCTGAGGGGATCGTTTACTGGGAGTGAGTCGAAGGAGGGCTGGGTGAGTGGGGATCTCTTGGGAGGAAAGTGTTGCTGTGACAGGTGGTCATCAGTGTAATGGCCTTTCACAAGCTGCTGAAAGTACAGCTTTTGAACAGAGGGCTGCCTGCTTGTGCTCTTTCCTGACTATTTCGCCCTGCTGTCATGCAGTTCTTTGATGGAAAGCTGCTGGCACCCAATTACCTGCAGAGCAGCGAGGACAGTATGTTGCAGCTTGTCTCACTATATAGCAGTACACTTATTCAGTTTACTGTAGAGATAAATACTAATCAAACCCATAAGCCAAATTTAGTTTGATTTTAAAACTTAATAACAATGCTTAGAATAATTATTTTATATGTAGCACATGCAGGGAAGTAATAAAACTTTTTGGAAAGGGAAACTAGGGAGCTTCTTTATAGGAAAACTGCTTCTTCTGTTATGAGCTGAAATGTAGGAATAACCACAGCTTTATGTTATGTCACACTAACAGATGATAATTGAAAACCTCTGCAATAGATCCATTAACTCTGAACTCTTGTGATTTTTTTTTCTTGCTTTGTGTTGTTTAAAGATGAATGCATGCTCATTGTAGTGACCTTGGGGAGCTCTGAGTTTGTGTGGCCAATTGTAGCTGTCAGCAGAGGCCTGATGATTGAATGGTCTTACGTTTTGTCCTTTTCGCACACAGATCAACACGGCCCTGGGGTTAGGAGAGGAGAACTTGTGCCTACATCTAAAACACAGGAAAGCAGCGGTTCAAGTGAGCAAACCTGTTGTTTTCTGTATACCTTTCATAATCTAATCGTGATGATTGTATATGATTGATGATTGATTGATTGAATCATAATATTAATATTGCAATTAATTTCTGCTCCCAGAACTTCAAATTTTCAATTTTTGATTTTTTTGATTTTTTTTCATTTTTTTGTATTGTTGTTGTGGTTATTTTCTTATCAGCTTTAGATATGTTTATTCATTGCTTGGCATGTCTTCCTGCAGGCTGGAAGATAGTCATTGGAGTGATTGTGGCTGTTGCTGCTATTCTTCTTGTGTGTGCAGCCATCGCCAAAAGAAACAGGTATGCCCCCATTTGCAATTCTCCTTATATTAAATTGACTGTTATGCTATTTTGTTACCAACCTCTCCATGTACAACAGCCATTATTTGGTGGGTCAATTTTTATGAAAAAAAAAAAATTCAATATTGTAATGGCCAGTAAACGTAACATGTCTAAATGCGCTCTTATAGCTGGTGTGGTAAACAGCAGACCTTGATGATCACATCCAAAGACGGCACGGAGGGGAACGGCGCGGCATCATCAGTGGCGAGCTCCCGCGCCCAGGAGAGAGAGCAGGAGATGGTGACCCTCATGAACAAGGAGAAGATCCAGGAGAACGGCAACACAGAGGAGTTCACTGTCATCACACTAGAGGAGTCGCCAGATAAAGAACAGCTGGCATGAGAGAGGGGTGTAACGGCAAGGGTGGGGCTGGGGGTGGCAAGGATGGGAGAGAAAGAATGAGGAATTGCTTGGGAGAGAAGATGGGTGGGGGGTTGGGGTGAGCGCTAATGTGTGTTTTATGTAGACTAGGATGGGGATTGTCTCACCGAGTGCCAAGGTACTGTGCAAGAGGTGTGAAGCCACTGCCTTTCAGTGGGACCAGGTCTTTCAAACCAACATGTGCAGGAATTTGTTTGTGTATATACTCTTGTATGCCAGGCTCGTTGGGATTGATCGGCCCTTGAGATCGTCGTGCATGACGGGGTGTCGTGCATGTGGGTGTGGCAGGGTGTATGAATGTGTTTTGTGTCAGTTTTTATATGTTTGTGTGGTCGTATGCTTTGATGAAGAAGAGGGTGGATGAAGGCTTAAAGGGAGGGGGGAGATAGGTGGGGCTTGGTGCTCTGAACCGGAGAAGTCTGAGTGGTGAGGAACATATTGATTACAATTGATTGGTTTTGAGAATTTGTGAGACCCTAGAATCGTTTCAGACTAAAAGAGTCTCAGAATCAAATGATAATAAGATGACTGAATATTCAAGGGTTGCTCAAATACTGCAGCCAGAGGGAAAAAAAACTTGGTGTTTTCTATGTTTTCCTGTGCTTTTTGTTACGTTTGTTTAATTTTTTTTTTTTTTGCTTACTGTTGTAACCTTGTGTATATTTCAGACATTGCCTGTGGACTGAAGTTTGGTTTTCCATTTTCAAGAAAACTTGAGATGTCACTATCTTAATTTATGCAGCTTTGATTCCCTCTTTCTTGATCTCTGTATATAAAGTATATGTTTTGAAAACGCCTTAGCAATAGATTTTTTTTTTTAATTTTTATTTTTTTGGGGGGTGGGGAGGGGCTGCATTTGTGCCCCCTCTGAATAAAAGAATGTGTCATATTTGAGAGTTATTTAATTAGATGCAGTGCCTGTAAGGTAAATTGTGAATGGATTTTGCAATAGTCAAAGTGGAGTGGATACTGTATAAATCAACTTGATGTATAGGATTGTGGAATTTAAGCACCGTTATATGAAGATAATTAACATGATTTGTCAAAAATATATTGAGTTGGGAATATGTTGATATTGTTTCTGAAAGCAATGCATTGTGGGATGGACAGAGAAACATCCTGTCAATATCCTGAGGAGAAGTAGAATGGTAATGGAAAGCATCTAAAAACATTACAGTCATTATTTGAATGTGATAATTAAGCTCAATCCTGACAAGAGAGTGACAGCAATTTACCCTCCACAGCTGATGATTATGGCACATATGACAATAGGAGCCTTTGTGCATTGAGCACATAGGTATGTGAGAGGTTTCTTTGTAAGAAAGAAGCTGTAACCATTTTTTTTCTGTGTGCTCCAGAGGGGGCGTGATGAATGTCACTCTATACATTCACATATATACAACATGCTGCAGTTTTTCTACTGACCTTCTCATTGTTGAAATATATCAAACATGGACCACATCAATATTCCCTGTGACAGCAATTTTTTTTTCCAGGTTTTCGGTGTAAAGCCAAGTTATATACAGTGATTGCCAGCTGATTTATTTTTCGTTTTTGCCTTCTACCATCTTTCCTGCTTTTGCTCTCATATGATTCATTTTGAGGACAAGTAGCAAATGTATTAGAATAGGCGAGTGTAATGACGAATTAACAACAAATTGTTGCTGAAAAGATTTGTAAAGTCATGAATGAAATAAATGTGTATAGAAGAGATGTTGGGAGATTGTGCTGGTCATTCATTATATATGAAGACAGGCAGAGGAAGGGAGTAAACAGCGCGGAAAAAAACAAACAAGTGATTACAATCCTTTTGCACAAGAGGAAGTAAGGTTACCATGGTTCCAGGGTGATGATGCAAGAACATTTCAACATGGGCAACAAAGTGAGACAAAGGCAGCCATTTTGGAAGAAAGAGAAGGCATCTCTCCGTACAACGCTACCCAATAAATAAAAAAAAAAAAAAAAATCACAGTTTAGTCAAGCTCTCCTCATTCTAAAACATTTAGCATGCATTTACTATAAATACTGTATATAAGGTGTCATCATAAATGACTGTATGTGCATTCATGGACTTTGTTCATGATGAGAAGATGCACTTTGATGATTTTCTTTCTTACCCATTTCATCTGATTCCTAGGAGATTAATCTCTATAGTCAGAAACATTTAACACAAAGATGAAATGTAGCTTTGTTTTACAATAATTATAATTATTGTAAAATTATATTAATAATTGATGTAAATTTTAGCATTCAGTCTCTTGATCTCATCTTATAGATTTTTTTAAGACCAGCTTCTGTTCAAAAAGGCAAAATAAAGATTTTTATTGTATATATCAGATGTAACAATTTTGCTGACTTGGCTTTTATAGAGTTAGTGGTTTCATAAAACGATCAAAGTGTTTAAACATCCATTTTTCAACATAGATGTATTATTTTCAGCATAACATAAATAAATCAACATAACATAACATAAATCAACATATAAATCAACATATCAACAATCAACATATAAATAAATAAATAAATAAATAAACTCAGAAAATCTGCACTAATTAAGATGATTCATGCATTTTTCACATATAATTATCAGAGGCCAGGAGAAAAATAATGGTATTATCTGTGTATTTTGAAACAGCTTATTTTAATTTTTATTGGATAAATAAATTATATGCTCCTGTTTTATGTTCCATTTGTGTCTCTACTTAAAGCGTTTGTGTTTTCTCTGTAGTCAAACTTGATGGTTTCATGCTCATTTCTCGTTTGCAGTCACCTGTGCCCAGCAGCGTTCCACAAATTTTTGGGCCCCATGCAAAAATTTTTGAGGCCCCCACCACCACTTTTTCACTTGTCTATATTCAAAAAGTCACATGTGGCCATATTAGATGAAGCTGGAAAGTTTCAGAAAATTATGTAGCCAATGTGCATAACAGCCTATCAATCTAATGAATCCTTCATGAATAACTGCTTATTGCTGCTTCATGAAGAAATAATTCTATTTCATTTAGGCACAATTATTACATTTTCTTCAGTACCCTTCAGCAGTTATCAATAAATTATGTATTCTGTCCAAAAAAAAATAAAATCTGTGGTTCTGGTTATGTATTCAACCTTTCAGAAACCTCAACCTCAAAAACCTCAACCTGTGCCACCGTTCTGTCTTCACTGTATCAACCATCTTTTATATTGTACACTCTTCCCATTAAAATTAGAGCTGGCTTTTGCACCAAACAGCATGATATCTAATCCCACAGGAAACATCTGCTGCTGATCATCACCTTTTCTTTATCTCTGGAAAAATATAGCACATCTCAATATTGTATTAATTTAAGATGACTGGCATTTGCGCTTGAGATAAACAAGAAAAAAAGATATCTCGTTTGTATGTGGCTACGCTCACAGATTGCTGATAGGTTTCTCAGACATCTTTAATGACTCATTGGAGACTTAAAATAGACTTAGTATGAGTAAGAGGTGAGAAAAAAAGTGGAAGAGCTAAGTGAGAAGCATGATGCACCAGAGTGAGAAAACCAAGACTTATTTCTCTGGAGAAAAAAATTATACAGATTTGAAAATTTTAATTAAAACTCATCTATCTATATTATGTATCTAGAAGTAAATTGGTGGAATTGGAGACCTTATTTAGGATATTGCTTTCCTCTAAGTTGTGTTGTGTTCAGTGATATTCTTGGTAGTAATACATTTGTGAACATTGTTATCTACAGTATCTTTACAGTATCTCTACAACTCGTGTCTATTTTGACTAAATGGTCATGAACAGGGGCGTTCCACAATTGTTTATGCCCCATGCAAAAGCCAATTGTGGGGGCCCCCACTACCACTTCTGATTATAATAATTCTATATGATTTGGGGCAAAATTGTTACATTTCTTCAATACACTTCAGCAGCTATTGGTAAATCCCATAATCAGTTGATTGGAAGAGGTTAGTATTAGAATTAGGAAGAAGATCATTTTTCAAAAGGGGTAGCAAGTTTTAGAGCCCATTCTTATTTTGTGAACCCATAAGTCAGTTTGTAATCTGATTTATTTTGCTAAATATCCATATTAAATTAGTCTATCTTAAATAAAACTGAAAACTGTAGTCCAAAATAAGCATTTCAGTTTCAGGCCTTAGGAGGGCCCCTCAACCTTCGGGCCCTGGGTAGCCTTTTCCCCCACTGGGACACCACTGGTCATGAATGGGAGCTATGATTATGCTAACTGGAGAACAAAAAAGATAGATTTTCACACACACTGTGTATTCCTTTGGGACATGCTTGTCATGAAGGGCAATATAAATAAACTTGACTTGTACGTGGGTGTGAATAGTAAAATTGAAAGCAGAGTTCACAACATTTACAAAAGCAAAAAACAAGAGACCAAATTTAGTTATGAATCAACATTTATTAGTTATCATATTTGTATATGTACACCAAAGGTACAACACTTATTGATATGTATGAACAGATTTTTATGTATACCATAGACTGAGGAAAGAAAGGATTTCATGTATATTTTTGTCATTTTTTTAATCCAATATTGTTTCTCCCCCACACATACTCTCTGCCTTTACATCAAAATTACAACAACAGCTTTACAAAGAGGGAAGGTCTAGAAAAGTAAGATCAGGAAATAAAGTTGTATAGGGGCAGGAGTGAGATAGGTTATCAGGTCTATTTATGGGTTTCTTCAAAGACAGACATTTCGGTAGAAAACAGGCTTGAAGATATACTGGCTCTTCTTAGAAATACCGTGCCAATCAATTTCCATTTCTTCAGTACCATTAACTCAGCAAGTTTTAGGTATGTGTGCGTGCATATACTGTATTCTCTATGAATAATAAAACGAGTTGAGTAAAAGTGGGATCTGTGAGCCTGCTGACATGATACTGATGGAGTGACACATGGGGTTTTCACAGAGGCTCTTGTTATGTCAGATTTGGGGAGATATGGTGTGTTGGCAGGTTAACAAGGTTAAGATAGGATCTAAAAGCGGTCAGGTGACTTGTTTGGTCTAGATATCCAAGTCTTGCAGCTTTTAACACTTCAAATGCGCATGCACCAGATAAAGAAAGATGCCTGAGACTAAAAGTGAGACCTCTCCGTTGAAAAAGACAAAATGAAAACGGATGAGTCACCTGAGGAATGTTGCTCTATATTGTAACAGGCATTAGCTACTCCAGGCATTTGAAGACATCGGATATTGTTTGTTCTTTCCATTGCCATAAAATCAACTAATAGGCTGTGCTGGAATCATCATTCTAAATTTGACCTTTTCTCTTTTCTGCAATTCTTATCACAGTTACTTCCACATCACCAAAAATAACTCATTATCCTATATTGGCTCCTTTTGTCGTACCATAAACTTCCCCTTGCTCTCTCTTTTTCTCTCTTTCTCTCAATGCAAACAATGTTTGCTTTATAGGATCACTGTAATTTCTGGAAAAGTCTGCATTGCCACTGAACAGAACAATTATATATTTATTTATGTACAATGAAAATGAATGCACACGGCTTATATCTTCATGGAACAAACATTCAAAACGCTTACATTAGATACAAAAAAAGATATTTATATATTGATGTGTGACAGGTAAGTGAGACAACTAGTTAACATCTATTAGAAAATTAAAAAAATCAAGCAATTTATTACACGATGTCTCTCTATACATTTTATCTAATCTATTTTATTCAGGACATAGATGATATTTTTCCTAGAGGATTACATTAAAAAAAAAATGTCACAGCAATAAAACTATATTCCTACATACCATTTCAACGTCCCCAAAAAGAAAAACAAAACACAAAGAAAACAAACAAACAAAAACATCTGTTACCTACAATATATACACAAAGTGCAAGGAGGCACTTCAAATATCATGCTTTTAAGATAGTGGTGCAAAAAATAATCATTTTATTTTCATGCTTCTAAAACCGTGAGTTTGAACATAATAGTGGTCCAACACTCAATCCCCATTGGTGACACTATGTTGTCTGCATTGTCTCCTTAGCGGAGAGGTTTTTCCTGAAGATCACAAGGTCAAAAGATCAGGCTTGCAAGGCCTGCTGGGGTGTCAGTGCTATGCTCTGCAGCTCACTGATTACATTTATGAACGTAGTGACCTTCCAGGTTTAAGAGTGTTTGCGTGCATGCGTGTGTATGTGTGCATCTATGTGTGTTTGGAAGAAAAATAGGTGCATATGCATGTGTTTGCGTGTGTGCATGCTTGTATGTGTAACTGCAGTCCATGCAGTGTGTACAGAAGAACACCAGTGTGCTCTAGGGTGGAGTGAAGCACACTTCTGTTAGACAAGCTCGAAAGCAACGTGGAAAAAAGCTCCAGGAACTAAAGGACAGAGTGCTGCACTATGTCTCTGTTAAGTTTTCTAGTGTTACTTTAATTGCCATTTTGTCTCGACGGTCAAACCGACTGCACAGTTTGAAGTGAACATCTTCAAGGCAAGGTTGTCGTTGAAAACACAATGAGAAAAGAACAAGACAGGAGAGAAGGACACAATACTGATGAAGAAATCAAAATGCACACCTATACGCAAACGGAAATCTCACCTGCACACAGCGTCTCTCACACACACAGGCTCAAAAAGATTAGCAGCCAGTAGTCCAGCTATGTTTATGCGTTTGCAGTTCTTTTTAAGCCATTTGGTTCTGAGAGGAATATGCTTTTATTACCTGATAGTTGGCAAGCGTCTGACATAATGTATGTTATTATGCACCCATTGTGCTGTTCTATGTAAGCTAAAACGTCTTCTGACCAATATGGACACACAGCTGCAGCATATAGGGTTTGTAGAAACAGTCTTGAGCTCTGGTGGCTAGAAGATATGCTTGTTTACTGTTTTAGGGCTGGCTAAACAAGGAGCTGGCAAGCCTCCCCCCAAAAGTGTTATATGAAAGATCCATCTCTATTTGTGCAAGCCAAGAATCCATCTGACAGTCAAGCACTGCGCTCCTTTCTTGCTTCCAGTTCTTTCAGCATTTTCGGATGGCTAAATCTGTGCTCTCTCTCAGTGTTTAATAATACCCATGTTTTCTGTGCTTTTTTAGATAGCATACAAGCTGAGAATAATTCAACCACTGGCATGTAACTTGCGAAATTTGTGTGCTCATTACAACCAACCTTAATGAAACACTTGATAAATGTTTTGGGAAACTTCATCTCCCAACATATTGGCACGATATAAAATTGTTGTCTTAAAAAAAAAAAAAAAGACTTTTGGAGCAAACAGTCATTGTGTTCAAAGTCCAAACTTTCAAAAGGTGTGCAATACAGAGACAACTATTAACAGGCCATTTGAGGAAGTGGGTTGCTCTCTTGAAGTAAACATTTTAGGGTTTCTGTTTTCCCTGCAAATGAGTTAACAAGCCTGAGTTTCTCCTGTTGTCTTTTACTGGGCTCTTAAAAATATTTCTTACTTGGAGGGAGAGCAGTGTGAGCAGGGGACAACGATGTGCTTGACTACTGTATGCCACTGATTTAAAATTAAGCTCACTGGCATCCCAGTCTTAACTGTGCTATTTGTTAGCTTCATTTGTGCTGATTTTAATCTTTAATTGTGCTATGTTTAAGCTTTAATTGTGCTATATTTGATTCTTTCACATTTTTCATTATTTTCATATTTAATCTGATTAATTTTCATTTCATTGGCATCACAAAATTTTTTTTTTTGGAAAAGGGAAGCTAATTTATACAGTCTACCAATGTAAATATTCTAATAATTTTGATAATGCTGAATATTTAATGTTTAGGGCAGTGATTTTCTTAGCTTTAGGTCTGAGGCTTTCCGTTCATAAAAACAAGTCACATCATCAAATACTGTACTGGTGAGTTATAAAATGGCCATGGTGTAAGAAATCCAAAAAAGTCACCATCAGTGACTTCATGGAGGCAGTTCAAAGGCCTCTACGAGTTGATTGATTTTCTGCCTGTTTGGTCCCTATAAGTGACTTGGTCATGTTCTTAA
>OMKZ01024643.1:0-11162 GCA_900302535.1 Neoniphon sammara
GAATATTAAAACATCCTGACAACACTACAACTGTGAGTCTCATCACTGACAGTAACGATGCACCATATTGTCAGAAGGTGGTCAGGGAAGTTGAGTGATGCATGGATAACCACCATTCCCTGAACACGAAGAAACCTAAAGTAATGATGTTTCAGACCTCAGAATAGAAAAGAAAATGTCACACCACTTTCTGTTCAACAATAAGCCAACAGCACCTCCCATTTCCCTCAAATTCCTGGACGATCTCGTCAGCAGTAGCTCCTAATGGAGAGTTAACTCCACTGATTTTATGTTAGAAACCTCAACAGATCATTCATATTTTCTCCAATACCTCAAAAAGTACAGAGCAAAACAGAAATCACTGTTTCAGCTCAG
The DNA here is from genome assembly GCA_900302535.1 of Neoniphon sammara. Lineage (NCBI taxonomy): Eukaryota > Metazoa > Chordata > Actinopteri > Holocentriformes > Holocentridae > Neoniphon > Neoniphon sammara. The sequence continues at coordinate 376 of OMKZ01024643.1, forward strand.
CTCAACAATGCTTTCACTCAAAATATGCTGACCCTGTCAGTTACCATATGGTGCAATAACACAACCAAACAAATAAAGAATTTAACTGTCACTCAGAAGGTAACAAAAATCATATGTTGCCACCTTCTCCTTCTATACTCTGTAAATAACAGGCACACCATCAAGACTGCAAAGAAAATAATTCTTTTCCACCCACTCCCCTTCATTTTCTACGCTGTGGCAGGTGCTACAGGTCAGTGGCAGACTTCCTATATCAAGCAGTGCTAACCCTCAACTCTCTCAATTAACCCTCCTCCCGCACCAATGCACGCTCTTCCATGGTGACATAGCAAGACAATGAAATGTAGATTCAGTTTGTTTAGAAAAAGTATTACACAAATAAAAAATACAAGTTATTATCATTATTACTGTATAATTCTGTGAACTTGATTGTATAATACTTGCACTATTGACCTATGGACTGTCCATTTGTTGTGTTTATGTTAAATATTGCACTGAAGTTATGTGTTACAAATGTCAAATGAGTTCTCAATCACTTGTACTGCACCAGCTGAGTTGAGTGGAAATAAAAGGAACTTGAAGTTGGTCTTACATGGAAGGAGCAGTCAGGTGATTCATATTTGACAGAATAAGGAATTGTCAGAAACTATTTAAGAGCTCAGCTTCATATATTTTATCAGTTATATTTATATCAACATGATCAACATCTGTCTTGCCAGACTCCACCTTCCATGGATGTATTAGCTCCACCCTCTATAGCAATGTTGCATCAGAATCGCAATATCCGGGATACGTCATCAAACCTAGACCCGGCAGTGTACCCACACTCACTTTAACCTACAGATTCAGTTAAAAGTGAGCTCCACAGACGGGTGGTTTTCACTTGATATGGCCGAACAGAGTGTCGTGGAGAAAATGAGCGAACTGCAGGTGGACGAAGGGAAAAAGGTGATAAATCAGTTGGATGACCGGCTACATTTTTGATTGAACTAATACTAGCCAGCTAGCAGACAAGTTAGCCTAGCTAAGTTAGTAGTCAGCTTCATGCTGTCACTATACTACCAGCAGTGTGCTGCTGTGTCCAGCTAGCTTTTGTCAATTTCCAAGGTAGATAAATCGCTAACATAGGCTGTCAATTACGGTGACATTTAATCTGCAGATTACACATGCAGGCTGTGTCACATTCGGATTAAACAAGCCCAGCTAGCTAGATAGCTTGGTCTGGCTTTGTAATAGCTCCAGTAGCTTACACGTTGCATTCTCATGCAAGGTGTGAACTTCACGCCAAACTCCATTCAAAAATAAGCCAATTTAATGTTGCCTTTGATCCACGATTCAATTTGGTATATATCGTTGCACAAAGCGGGCATATATCTCAAAGAAATTCAACTTTAAATTTGGTTCACCTTTCATTTCCACATAATTATTATTTTTAATAACGTTACGTGGAGGGCTCCAGCGCCAAAGAACCAGTTCCAAATGGTGCATTGTTATTAAAATAAAGTCCTACTTGGTGGATCATTTGTATGCCGAAATTACCAAAGGGTATAATCTAACGGGTATGTGTATTTCCCAATAAGTAATGCCACGTTAAATCGACAGATTTTTGATGGAGCCTTAATATGATATTCTAACCGTATATACTGTAGGCTGTGATTCCTATGGTAAGCCTTGTGTTATTTTGTGCCTGCCCACTGTCCAGTCTGTCTGTAAACCCTGGGTGTATTCTGTATTCATGTACTTGCATTTGAATCAGTGCTGTCAGACTAATCGTTTATCCACTTCCATTATGAGAAAAGTTTAGTAACCCCATGCTGTGACTTTGGGACAGGAGGGAGCCAGAAGTGGTAAAGAAGGAGGAAAGAAAAAGACTAAAGGTCCTGGTGGAGACTCTGGGGGCAGAACTGAGGTGAGTTGCTAAATTAAGTGTCAGAGAGTGGGTAGATGCCATCATTAGACCTCCTGTTAATTGTAAGTCACACAAGAACTTTTAGCCAAACTGTATATCTAGCCTTTGTCTAGCCCTCTGCTCATGCATACTTACTCCCATGCACCTGAAGCAGTCTCCCACTTGTTTTAGGGTGCTTGTCATTATGGTCAGACACTGGCATACTATGCAAAGAATTCATTAAATACTTTTCATGTGTTTTAAGTCAGACTGATTATTTGTCGCTTGTCTGCCTGGCTTTTGTGGTGAATTGCCAGATGTAAATCTGGAAAACACTGGATAAGTTTCCATGGTACATTAGTGCAAGTGCAAACCCAAACAAGAGAAACCACTAGCAGAGTTGGTCAGCCCTTAACAAGTCTGCTGACATACTTTTGGAGCTGACTGTTAAAGGGAAACACTTAAACACTGTTAAATTACAGCTGCTGATGGTACCTTGTAAGTTGGTTGTTTGGCTATTTGTTCTCAAGGATAAGTGGCCAAATACAACCAACACGATGTCACATAAAATATTTCCAGCCCAGCTATATTGGACTTTGATCGCAGATAAAAAACAAAAAAAACAAAACATCAGCTATCTAAAACATCAGCAGCAAAATGTCAATTTTTGATGTCAGTCCCTCAGAACCAAAGAGCAAGGGCTTCTTTTTAGACTTGCCAGTTTGCGCTGATGTTCAGCAGTCACACAGGGAAATAGACGAGGAGGACTGAGGAAAAGTGCGTCCAACAAAAAAATAAATTACAACAGTTCATCACAAAATAACTCCTGCAGTTCACCAAACATCACAAACAGAAATTTAATATTGTAGGAGGTGGATTTTTCTTTGAAGAGGTATCTAATCTAACCTGGAAATTATTTGTATCTGATAGAAATAATAATGATAAACAGCATTACTGGCTATCCCTCCATCTCACCCCTTATCTCTTGTTGCTTTCCAGCTGTCCTCGCCTCCTCAGTACATCGGGGAACGCCTTGATTTGTACACAAAGCTGAAGGCTGAGCATAATGCCCTGATGGCTGAGAGGGCTCAGAAGAATAGCAAAGCCATCAAGGTGACCCTACCTGATGGGAAGGTGGTGGATGCTGAGTCATGGAAAACCACGCCGTACCAGGTGGCCTGTGGAATCAGGTCAGTGTGGTGATGGGAACAACAATGACATCAAGCGAAGTGTACTTTTATTCGCCTGCTGACTTTGATTGAATGTGCAAAAATAAACTTGTAAAACCTCAAGGATGCTCCAGTATTGTTGTCATCTCCAGGGGTTTGTAGTCTTCAGATCATAAACAGACACATAGCATATGATTTTTGAGCAAAACCTGCTTCTTTTCTTTTAGCTGTTTTTTTTTTCTTATGATGCAGCTATCAAATAGATTGCCTTGTGATTCAATATATAAAAATAAGGGGTAGCTGTCTTTTTGATTTATTTATTTTGCATGTATTAAGATACATCAGTCAACAGTATTAAAAAAAAAAAAATCACTCACAGGGTTTTAGAAGCAGCAGTTCCCCAAAACACAGAATACAGATTGTCACTGTTTGTTACATATAACAGTGTTCCTGAGTAACAAGCTACTAGCTTTAGATAAGGTTCATTCCTCATAAGTATTGCATATGGGACTGTCCTGTCAAAGCACATCTTGTCAAACCAGCCATACCTTGCTCATGATATTAGTATCACATGATCATTTGCTTTTAGACCAAAATTTCATCCAAGTTCTGCACAATGTCACAGATGTAGTTGAACATTTTTGTCCAAACTGGTCCTTTTGAAAGTGGTCCATTGTCAAAATATGCTTTACTTTGCTATAAGCGAACACTCAAGGCCATGACGTGCTGTGTGCATTAATATTAATTTCATTTTGAATATTTTATTTTTTCTTGTCTAGTCAAGGGCTTGCTGACAACACAGTGATTGCCAAAGTGAACAACAGTGTGTGGGACCTGGACAGACCTCTGGAGGATGACTGCAGCCTACAGCTGCTCAAGTTTGATGACGAGGAGGCTCAAGCTGTAAGTGCACCTCAATCCTGGTTCTGACACAAATCTTTGATTGGATTTTTTTTTTACATACAGCATAGACTGTCAAAATAGGAAATACTGTAGAAATGCATAGTAGCTTTAAACTGATGATGAGCTTGCCTCAGCTTCTTAAGCTACTTGCACAGTTTGAGGTTTGCTCTGCACCTCCTTTGTCACCAATTATACTTGTCAGCCAACTTTTCCTTTTACTTTGGGAAAGCCCATTAAAAATCTGATATACTAACACTGTCACTACCACAATTAAAATTCTAGCAAAATTATGACCAGATGAAATTTGTGTGTTTCATTTGAAATGCCTTGGGCTCAAAATAGTGGATTAAGTAAATGGTAATTGGCCCGACTGACCATTGTTTATTGCATGCCAAAAGAGCCCCATGCCCTAAAAGGCAGCACTCACATCAAACTAATTTGGCCTTCAAGTCAAAGCATCTATGGCGTACAAAGTGCTGCAGCTATTATCATTAATATGCTGCTTAATTGCTGGGAACAAATTGCTTTTCTGACAAAGCATTCACACCCAGCACTGTTTTCTCTCTCACCACAATGGTGCTATATGCAGTGGTGAAAATTAACTGCCCATGTGTTGGATTAACTGCCCATGTTGGAGAAATATTGGAATCTGCTCATCCCCTCGAGTCTATGTTGTTATGCAAAACACAGTAGTACAATAAATCAGAGAAGAAGTTGCATTATTGCCTCATATTGTCCACTGTCAAACCTCTGTTCTGTATGCAAATTTGAAATAACTGGTAATTTTTCAATCTTATGTTTGTGTCCTTCAATATATATTATTATTTTAAATTAGTTGGTTCTAGATATAGTTGCTAAGAAAGCTCTAATTGGGGTGACTTCACACGTTTGGAACATGTTAATGTTTTTACTTAAGGCTTTCTGAGTGTGCAGTGGTTTCACAAAATTGACCAAGACAGTAAATTGCCTCTTTACTGGTTGAAAATATCTTGCAGTTTGTTTGCAGCCTTGGCCGATGAACCCGATGCTGCAAGTTTAAGTCATGACTGTTTTATAATCAGTGATAAACCCCAGTGCTTTATGTTGCAGGGTCCAAACCACAAAGACATTAAGACAAGGCCTGTGAATATATAACAATGCAGTGATCAAGCGACCAGTCTCTCTCTAACAGCAAGAAAATAACGTGACTGTTCTTAAAATAAAACCCCAATTTTAGCTTCATTTTCTTTACAAGGTGCTGAATATATGGCCATTAGGGAGGGAATGTGATGTTCCTGAGTACATGTAAGATTCAGCAGTCACTTTGCTTTCTATGGCACCAACAGATAGAAGATTTTGCAGCCAATTTTTCAGATTTTTAGGCATGGGATTTTAGATTTATAGGGATGGGAATTGATAAGATTTTATTGATACCAGTGCCATTATCGATTCTGCTTATTGGTCCGATTCTTTAATGTTTCCCTTATTGATGTCTGATTAGTTTTCTGCATGGCAAAAACAGTAGGCCTTCACAGGTTTTCAGCATCAACACAACTGTTTTATTATCTCTGAGTTCTTTTTTTATTATCTCTGCCTAATAACATTTGAACATATTAAAATAAATTATAATGCTCCTTTTCTTAAAATGATATAATGCACACCTGTCAGAAAAAAACATGCCAGCACTGATAAAAGGAATTGATAAGCTTGGAGGCGTACAGTTTCAATGGATTGGACAAATTGGAACTGGTTCTCAATTCCCATCCCTAGTTCTTAAAGGTTTTAACAAAGTCTGCATCACATTGTCACTGATCGCAGCATCACCACAGAGATAAAAATGAACGGAAACAACAGTTTTTTCCACTACATTAACACCATTTTATTAAACATGACGGGTTTATAATGACTCTACTACTGTTTTGCTGATCAGGTTTACTGGCACTCCAGCGCTCACATCATGGGTGAAGCCATGGAGCTGGTCTACGGCGGCTGCCTCTGCTACGGTCCTCCCATCGAGAATGGCTTCTACTACGACATGTTCCTCGAAAACAATGAGTGAGTCACTCTGGAAAGAGTTTCCACTGTCTCTGCTCAGTTGTCTTAATCAGCTCTTTTAATGTTTTGGTGTGTACTTGTAGGCTTAGAGGCTGTCACTCTGGTTTGTGTCTTAAGACTGGTAGCAAACAGAAAACAGGTGGTCTGTAATGAGGCTAATGCTGTCAAGCTGCATTTGTCTTGGGTGTGGATTTGAAATAACATCTATCTTTGTTGTCTGTCTGTCAGTGGGATTGGATGCCTAAAACCAAACGTATTCAACACACAAAGCCAGAGTGGATTATTTTACTTGAGTTTTGAAAGCATGTTCAGACACCCCTACAAAGTCTGAACCCCTCTTCCTCATAAACAACTTTTTAATTTGACCTTTCCCTGAAGCAGCTGCATTTTCCCTGCTGCAGCCTGCAGGAGAGTGTGAGGAGTGCTGTCTAATTAATTCCACTATCTCCTTATTGAAGTCATTTTATGCTAATGGTATTCTTGGAGACTGTTATTGCAAGGTCACTTTGACATTGCACAAGCCCTAAAGCCAAGCCCTGTAAGTATTTGCCCATGCTTGGTAGAGGTTATCAGTTTCTGGCAGTCAGAGAATTATGTTGTTGAACAAAAAGTCTGGTCACATGGTAAAATGTCTGACCACATCCTTGATGCCCTCTGGCACACTAAATTTAGAGTTGGAAACACTTTGCATGCTAATACAGACTAAGTAAGAAAGTTGTTGTTTGATATGTTGCTCCTGTTGTGTTTGTCTCCCATTGTTTTGGCCAGGGGTGTATCGAGCAATGACTTTCCGTGTCTGGAGAACTTGTGCAAGAAAATCATCAAGGAGAAGCAGCCATTTGAGAGGCTGGAAATAAAGAAGGAAACTCTTCTGGAAATGTTCAAGGTATCTGCAAACACAAAAACACAAAAAGATAACTACGAGGCACAACACATAACTTAAACAGCATCAGTGGCTTTTCATTCTAAAACCACCTCGTCTCTTTTTGGCAGTACAACAAGTTTAAGTGCCGCATTCTGAATGAGAAAGTCACCACTCCTACCACTACAGTTTACAGGTGAGTCCGTGGCCTGGAGGAGATTCCACAAAGTGGGATTAGCAAGTTAGTCACATAACTTTAAAATATCCTCTGGAATTTTGTTTATTATTTGCATACATAAGAATGGATGACTCAATCATATTCCTTGACTTGCTGTTCAGGTTGTCATTTGCAGATTCAAATCATTATTATCAGCATATAGTATAGTCTAGTAGTGTAGGCTAACTTGCTAATCTTGCTTTGTGTTTATAAAAAAAACTGCTGGATTTTAAAGTTTGCATTTTTAAACTTAGATAATATTTTTGGTTGGAGTTTTCATTGTTTTGCAAATTAGAGCTTGAATATTTGAATCAGGCCTGATATTTTGAACCTGACCAGACGGTGGCTGCGCAAATTGTATCCAACCCAAACCTGACCATGAATTCTTTCATGATCGGCCTTAAGACGACATATATCCAATACCCATTGTGAGTTTAAATAAGTAGGAAAAACATAAAATCTGCAACCTGAGGCTAAAAATCTGACTCGACCCTTCCCTTTGTACTTGAAATGTCTGTCCTGTCCGGACCAGAACCCACAGAAACAGTCGGGTCCTGTCAGGTTCGGACAGTTCTCTCAAGCTCTGTTGTTAACTCTCTCTTTATTTGGTAGGTCATGTGATACTTAAGTGCTGCTGTTAACACAGCTGGTTTCAACAAAATATTCAAGACTAGTAAGGTTAATAAACATGATATGTGTTCTAGGTGTGGCCCCTTAATTGACTTGTGTCGAGGGCCCCATGTGAGACACACTGGGAAGATCAAGGCCTTCAAGATCCATAAGGTGAACTTTGTGTTTCTATGATGCATCACTGTTCATGTACAGAAAAGATTTGCTGTTATACTGTGTTTGGCTGTTAAATGTGTATTGCTTAAATCTGTCAGGATATCAAGTAGTCTGTGCCCTGAATGCCAGTATGTTTATTCAACCCCGTTTCCGGAGCAAAGACACCTTATGCTTTATTCTCAGGGGAAAAGAGAGACCCAAAAAAGTTATCAGAGCTAACTTTCCCTTCACCCTATCTGTGGTGTGCTAGAATTCGTCCACATATTGGGAGGGAAAGGCCGACATGGAAACCCTCCAGAGAATCTATGGAATCTCCTTCCCTGACCCCAAAATGCTCAAAGAGTGGGAGAAGTTCCAGGAGGAAGCCAGGAACCGAGATCACCGCAAACTGGGTCGGGTATGGACCGAAAATATGAGCCAAAGAGTTTATGTTATTAGCTGTTTTAAAATAGCCTCCTATAGGCATTGTTCTTCCAAATGCAGTTTATTTTGTGCAATGTGTGTTTGCGATGACACATGACTGCAACGTTGAAGTGTAAATCTAAAAGTTAAAACAGATTTTATGTGGATTACTCCTGGAGTATTAAACTGTTTTGTCTAGATTTGAGCACATGACCATGTCTCTCATAAAGCTTGAAATAAGAAAGCCAAGTCTGCGGTTTGATGTTATCAAGGGACGCTTTCTCCACTGACAATAGACTGGAAACCAAATTTGTGGACAGTGAGAAAATATAGCGCCGCTGGTGCTTCTGCAGCAATATAATAACATTTTCTGGTGGGCAACCATTAGTCCTTGTATGAAAAAAAAACTCTCTTTATATTTCAAAGCTCAAATATTTTGAATCCCCAAAGCCAGAAACTTCATAAAATATCCCCTTGCTGATATCACTGGTTGGTGACTTGGTTCTTTAGATTCCAGGGAATTGTTCGTGTTCACAAATATTGATGGAATTGTTGCAAAATCTGGAAAAATATCCAGAGAGTGGCATGATAAAATTTTACCCATGAGCCTTTCAGCTGTGAGTGATGGCAAATGAAGCCATGGCACAAAGCAATATAAGAGTTTGGCTTGAGATGTGTCTATCCTCAAGGCCATCCGGAAGGCGACAAAATGAAATCTGAGGTCATTGTTGGCAGGAAATTGCCAGGTCTCAGGGTATTTCTACTGTTGCCCTTTTATTTAAAATTATGACAGGCATGGTTATGTGAAGCTGTGATTTATAACAGTGAGCAGGAGACGCAGTTTTAAAAGTTCCATATTGCGCAAAAGTGCAATTTCCTTCCCCTTCCACATGTAAGCATTTTGCCGTTGTATGTAATAGCCGAGAAAATCTGAAATCTGAAATTCCAACCATTTTCCCATAGTTTCCTTATTTAAAAATCATGTTATTTACAGTGGAGACACTGAGAGGCTGGAACACACAGTACAAAAGCAGGATTTATGTGGTGGTGTTTTTTGCTGTATTCTTCACAAACATTTTTAAAGACCAGAGGGAAGTGTGTTAAATTGCTAAAAAGGAATAAAATATGGGACCTTTAAGTCGGACAAATGCTAGTTATGTTAAGTGGGTCATCTATTGTAGTGTGCCACAGGCATGCACAACTTTTTCATCATCTCAAAGCGAAATCAGTTTGGCCCGAGCGCTGCACTCTCATTTTCCTTCAAACACTAACAAATTGTTTTTCTTCTCCAGGAGCAGGACCTGTTCTTCTTCCACGACCTGAGCCCAGGGAGCTGCTTCTTCCTGCCGAAGGGGGCCTTTATCTACAACACCCTGGTGCAGTTCATCAGAGTAAGTCATAGCAGTGAAGGCCACAGTGGATAAATGCTGTGTGATCTTGCTCTAAACTTTGAGACACAGAAAGAGACTGAGTGTGAGGCAGATGGTTTAAAATTGCAGGGAGACCTGGGAGAGTGGAAGAGCAGCTTTGTACAAGAGCCACCAGTCAGCCTGTGGCATAATAATGCCTTCATAAATTCATGAGATGTATGTTAAGCGTTGCTATTTAAAATCATTATATGCATAATCTTCCTTTAGTCAAGAGAGGAGGAAGAGCTTATGTGTTGATGAAACAGCTTTTCTTTTCTCTTGGAGCCCAGGCTTGATGCATCTGAGAAACCAGTGGCTGCGTGTGTAAAACTTTTATAGATTCACCACTAAAACCTTTGTATACTTAAAGTTGAAACCATGTATGCTTACATTTATACCCAGATTTATAAAACCCACCAGTATGCATGTGTCGTATTGTAAAACACAAACGGTGCATTTGCGTGCATATAAACAAATATACTATGCTCACCCTGTCAGCTCCCACAATAAATCATAAATAGCTGTTGCAATACCAAATATTTTCTTATTTAGCATTTATTTTCCAACTTTTGGCAACAAAATAGAAAAAGCACACACAGTTGCACTAAGCTTAAATAACCACAGCTTTGCTCAATGTGAAGGTTATTTTGCATGCAAAGTTGACTCCTAATCCGCAAAGAAAAACATTTCATTTGGAGGCATTTATTTGGAATTAGAAATTAAATGGAAAAACAGAGAAATGATTGAGACTGTAACAAAAGAAAGTTCTGAAGTGCCTGCATCATTTCAAAGGGACAGAAAATGCACAAAATACACAAAAATGCACGTTTTCCCAAATGTGCATTTACTTTGCAATGTAACCCATAATTCAGTAATAATCAATAATTGTAGACGTTGTGCTTGAAAGCTGTTTCAGTGTTGTCACAAATGTTGGGGATAAGGTCTTTATGATAAAATAGATGAGTCATCATTTCTGATGGTCCTGATGAGACTTAGAATAATGAGATGTCAAAAGCAGCCCATGATGCATATACACACATATATCAGTGAGGCCCTGCGGCTTGACAGATAATATTGTCTTTTTTTTTTTTTTTTTTTTTTTTTTTTTTTTTATTTT